>JBBPBX010061398.1:0-13864 GCA_038048925.1 Garcialebias charrua | reverse complement strand
AGAGAGAGAGAGAGAGAGAGAGAGAGAGTGGAGAGTGGAGAGAGTGGAGAGAGAGAGAGAGAGTTCAGAAACAAAGCCGTAGCGCGGCTCCAAAAGAGGCGTGGAGCTGAGCTGAACCGCAACGTATTTATTGTGGGACAGACGTCAGACGTGTACAAGTTGTCGTGTCATTTTTAATATTTCCTCAGTAATAAATGTACAGCTGGCTGCAGCGCACATACAGCACCTCCTCTGCTGAGAGAGAGGGGGAAAAAGAGCGATTTCCTCAGTAATAAATCTGCCTGATGATTAATCCTGCGGTCACACACTGATGTCATCTGTATTCTGAGCGCGGATCCGCGAGTTTCATTCACAAGTGGCTCTGCCCGGCTCGGATCCGGCCCTGACACTACCTCCGCTCGCGGCTCAGCGGCGGATCAGAGGAGAGTAAAATTAACTCGGCAATGCGCGTTCGTGTTTTTTCTGAATGCTCGTTGGAGGCTTGAACACGCATCAGAGCCGGATTGAGCTGTCTTATGAAAGGGGCTTTTATCTCTCAGCCTAGATAATGGTGTGTGAGCAATAATAACACAACCATGTTATTGTTTTGTGTTCTTATGTCAATTAGAGAGATGATAAGAGCCCTAAACCCCAGAGAACGACGGAGAAGATTCAGGAAGCGATACAGAGGTACAAAAGTCTGCCATCAACCCTAACCTCAATGAATCCAGTGACCTAGTGGTTGAATGTGAGGAACACTGCTAATGCTATCAAATTTGGCAACCAGGTATCTGTGTGTGCAACAAGCATCATCCACACCCACAAATGAACATTTTCTACTGCTGGAGACACCATCAGCTAGGAGCGGGCTTGTTTGTGTCCAGAGAAAGCAGACATGTTGATTTTTCTGAAGAAAAACTGTGAAAAGGTCCTCAGTGTGTAGAAGTGAGCATTAGACACTTACGTGTCACTGGTTTGCAACTGTTCTTTTGACCTGGAAATTATTTATTTTTATGTAAGAAAACTGCTTGGAATGGAAAAATACCAAAGTTAAAAAAATAAAAAGATTTGTACTGTAATGAGTTACGTAATTTTCTTATTGTTAGAATTGATATTAATTATAAAATTAGTACCGTAAAAAGTACCGTTCAGGAACACACACTGAAGTGAAGGTACACGCACCACATTTTTTAGAAAGGTATCCAGCCCTATGCTGGGCATGCAAATTATGCAAAAAAAACACCACAATTTATAGGCTGACAAATACGGTAGTAAAGATTCATTTTCAGCTGTAATGTTACCATAAAATGCAGTTTGTGTTTTTTGCGTGTGAAGTCTTGTGTCGTACCGTTATGATGGCGTCGTCTCTGGACGCAGCGTCCTTCCTCGTTCTCCTGGAAGGGAGAGAGGCATGGGCCGCAGTGAGACGAGCCCGGCTGGCAGTGGTGGCGCCGTTGCTGGACGCAGGTTAAGGGAGAGGGGCACCAGTTGTGAGCTGAGGAAGAACAAAAGGACTGTTTTAGTCAGGATTCAAAATGCACAGAGGTGATTCATTTAAAAAAAAAAATTAAACAACCACTTCTCTCATTTGTGGACATGACCCCAATTTTTTAAACTATAAATATCTGGTCTAAAAAAAGAATATATGCCAATGCCAGTTGCATCATAACGGTTTTGAAAAGACTAGAACAAAATAAAAACAAGGTCATGCTAAAAAGATCAACACTCTGCAGTGATGTGAGTTCGCTCCACCTTTTCAGAGATCCAAATCAGATTAAACTCAGAGTGATGCACAGCTGATCAGGTTAGATAATCACTTGACCTCATTACTGTCTTGTTTAGGTGAATTTTATTCAGATATATGCACAAGCACACAAAGCCACAGCTTGCAGGACACAAAGGGTGCAGTAGGTCACAAAGCCACAGCAGGTGTTTGACTGACAGTGCACTGGGATGCTATCGGATTGGATAATGAGCCCAATGGATGGTGGGTCAGCTAAAGGTGAACAGCACGGTGGGTGTTGATGCTGCATAAAAGATATGAGGTGACGTAAAAACAAAGGACAGAGTGGGCTTCAGTGTCTAAAAAAACCTGGAATTTTTATTTTGAAATTTACAGAAACAGAAAAAAAAAATCCATGCAAAGATCAAATCTATATACGGTACAGTATATAGATCACAGTGGATTAAAAGCACAGATTTATTTTAATATTTTTATCTCAAAAGATTAATTACTTTAGTATTAAATAAAGTTTACTTTAATAAAGACTGTAAAACGTGTTCTCAAGTTTTGTCATTACCACATGAGACTCATGCTGGCAAATTGAGTGAATACAAAGAATGAGAATATATTTCCATAACCGAGACTGAAGGAGTGAATTAAAACACCATCTATAATCTACTTAATGTATCTTTAAATCAAAGTTCTCTAACAGCTACGTCTTCAGAAATAATCCTTTGTTTATAACCTTTATAATTTCCTTTTAAAATCACGTTGTTTAAAAAAAAATCTTGTTTCATGTCATCACACCAGGAAATCATTTCATATAATGTTTGGAATCACAGTAAAACTTGGGCATTGTCTCTTTTTAAATATTTGGCTGGAGTTCCCGATTACGTCACTTTAAACCAATAAAAATGGACTTTTCAAACAGGCACGCTCATAAACAAAATTAGATGGTTGCCATACCAGGTGATAATTTCCAAATGTCAACAAACTACGCAGCATTTTGAAGCTTATGAGATGGAGACGTTTAACATAAAATTAACTAAATACTGAAAAATTCCTTATTGTGACTAGGCCTGTTGCGATAAACAATAAATCAATTAATAGCAGGACAAATGAAAATGATCAACCTCATTTTCATTTATGGGCTTTATCGTTTATTCGTGTCTCTCTTTCAACTGAAGACACTGGATGACAAAAGGCTCAACTCTGGTGCTCTTCATTGACCCCTTCTCTTCTCTTTTCTCTTTAAAATCTGTTTTAACAATCCAAAATTCTGTTTTCTGATCGTTAAAAGCAGCTAAGCTACAAGCTAAGCTAACAGGCCGACCTCAGGAATAAACCTCTGTCTTGGCAAAGCTCCAAAATTCACGGTTGAAACCCGTGCCTTTGTGTAAAAAGTTGTTTTTCTCTGCAAAAACAAGCTGAGAACTTGTTTACTGATTTTTTTATTAAAAGCTTTGTGTGAAAAATGCTATGCTAAAGAGCTCAAATCACCAAGCGTCCATCATGTCACCATGTTAGCCCATGTCACGTCAAGGGCCCTCCCTCCCATTTTTCTTAACGAGACATGCTGCTCAACTATCCATCCTTTGGTTCAAACGGTCTTATACTACAAACCGGATTCCAAAAAAGTTGGGACACTAAACAAATTGTGAATAAAAACTGAATGCAATGATGTGGAGATGGCAAATGTCAATATTTTATTCGTAATAGAACATAGATGACAGATCAAAAGTTTAATCTGAGTAAATGTAACATTTTAAAGGAAAAATATGTTGATTCAAAATTTCAGTGTCAACAAATCCCCAAAAAGGGGACAAGTAGCAATAAGTGGCTGGAAAAAGGAAATTGAGCATATAACGAACAGCTGGAAGACCAATTAACACTAATTAGGTCAATTGACAACATGATTGGGTATAAAAAGAGCTTCTCAGAGTGTCAGTGTCTCTCAGAAGCCAAGATGGTAAGAGGATCACCAATTCCACCATTGTTGCGCAGAAAGATAGTGCAGCAATACCAGAATGGTGTTACCCAGCGTAAAATAGCAAAGACTTTTAAGTTATCATCATCAACCGTGCATAACATCATCAAAAGATTCAGAGAATCTGGAACAATCGCTGTGCGTAAGGGTCAAGGCCGTAAAACTCTACTGGATGCCCTGATGCATGCTCAATAATCCAGGTAGAAAAATCTGGTCCTCTGGACATTCAAAAACAAAACAAAACTGGATGCTCGTGATCCCCGGGCCCTTAAACGTCACTGCACCTCAAACAGGAATGCCACTGTCAAGGAAATAACAGAATGGGCTCAGGAATACTTCCAGAAAGCATTGTCAGTGAACACAATCCACCGTGCCATCCGCCGTTGCCAGCTGAAACTCTACAGTGCAAAGAGGAAGCCATTTCTAAGCAAGCTCCACAAGCTCAGACGTTTGCACTGGACCAGGGGTCATTTAAAATGGAGTGTGGCAAAATGGAAGACTGTTCTGTGGTCAGATGAGTCACGATTTGAAGTTCTTTATGGAACACTGGGACGCCATGTCATCCGGACCAGAGAGGACAAGGATAGCCCAAGTTGTTATCAACGCTCCGTTCAGAAGCCTGCATCACTGATGGTATGGGGTTGCATGAGCGCTTGTGGCATGGGCAGCTTGCATGTCTGGAAAGGCACCATTAATGCAGAGAACTATGTTCAGGTTCTAGAACAACATATGCTCCATCTAGACGTCATCTCTTTCAGGGAAGACCCTGCATTTTTCAACAAGATAATGCCAGACCACATTCTGCAGCAATCACAACATCATGGCTACGTAGGAGAAGGATCCGGGTACTGAAATGTCCAGCCTGCAGTCCAGATCTTTCACCTATAGAGAACATTTGGCGCATCATAAAGAGGAAGGTGCGACAAAGAAGGCCCAAGACGATTGAACAGTTAGAGGCCTGTATTAGACATGAATGGGAGAGCATTCCTATTTCTAAACTTGAGAAACTGGTCTCCTCTGTCCCCAGACGTCTGTTGAGTGTTGTAAGAAGAAGGGGGGATGCCACACAGTGGTAAAAATGGACTTGTCCCAACTTTTTTGGGATTTGTTGATGCCATGAAATTTTGAAACAACATATTTTTCCCTAGCCTGGTTTAAACCAGACCCTTGTCCTTCACTTCGCTTCGTAGGGAAATGAGAATTGAGCGGAGCTGTGCAGGAATGGCGAGGGCCAGGCTAATTTTTCCCTTAAAAATGATACATTCTCTCAGTTTAAACTTTTGATCTGTGTTCTATTCTGAATAAAATATTAGATGTTGGCACCTCTGCATCAGTGCATTCAGTTTTTATTCACAATTTGTTTAATGTCCCAACTTTTTTGGAATCTGGTTTATTTTGGTTGTCATCTGGATCACCATCCGGATCCAGTAATTTTAAAAAGCATTCTTGTTTGTGCACAAGGTGTTACTGCAAAATGACTTTTGGCAGAGGTCTGCGCTCTCCGAGTGCTTCTAGTTAATAAGGAATTTAATCACTAAACAGAGTACAAAAGCATTTATATTAACTAAACCTGTTGTCTAAATAAATCCCTTCCTAAAATGAAAAAAAACGGGGCAGTGTCAGTCAAAACCTCTGGCCAGCACGTCATCTGTTATCCACGTGGGAACTAATTCTTTTCAGTGTGCAAACAAAAACCAGGACTCAAACCCAACTGTGCGCTTTAGTTCTAATTATGAATGTGTGAGGTTGGCAACGGAGAGAGCAAAGTGCTAACTGAGGAAGGGAGGAGCAGTTCTTCAACCAGACCTCAAAGCATGTCCGTTTGAAAAATAGGAGAATCAATATCTTCAACTTCAATAAATCTGGTTTCCGGTTTAACAAAACACAAATAAGTGAGTGTTAGATTATCAAAAGGGGTGGCCCAGGTCATGCCTGCCATAATGTTGCTAGTTGAATAAAAAAATAAAAGCCAAAACAAGTGTCAGAGCGATGGAGACAGAATGTGAAATAAGTCCTGCAGCACATCTGCTCTCTGCTGTCAGACGAGTGAAACACATTATGCAGATCAGGGACTCAGAAACTAGTCCTTGGAAGAAGAGAAAAATGACTTTACTAACCATCTGCTGCTGCTGTTGCCAGGTTATGAGCTCAGCTTCACCGGGAAGAAATGCAAGTCAAACGTTTTCGCACTGCCTGCTAAACACCCACACTCTCACCAACACACATACAAGCATGTGCAGTTTCATGTTGCCACTTGTGCCCCTTCAAGCTGTTTTACATCTACAGCTAAACTAATGTCACACAAATTGAACTCGTGTGTGCATGTGTTGGCACAAACAAAAAAAAAATCACAAAAAAGGAAACTGGTAGGCATGAAGGGTCATTTACTCCCATTGTGTTCATTTCCTGACTCAGACAGGAAGTAAGCCAAACACTCCAAAACAAATGGAAACATTAAAGAGCTCCGCTTAGTGCCCTTGACTTTATAAAACGGTTTCCACTTGAATAGCGTGTGAGTGCTTTAGAAGTTATGCACAAGCTTTCTGTGTTTCAATGCTCTTAATTATCCACCATGGCTGAAACTAAACAAAAACAAACAAAATATGAATAAATATTTGTTTTCACTAGCCTCAACAGGGAGGAACACTGCAATATGTGAGGAACTAGAATATGTACAGTAGTCACATATTTTGGAATGAAGAGTTGTTTTAAATATATGAGTATAATCAGTGTTTGTTGTACAATTCATAGGACTGTTGAGATAAATAAATCAATTACAGTAATTGCATGATAAATTAAAATTATCAACCTCGTTTTCATTTTTTGGCTTTATTGTTTCTTAGCATCTCTCTTTCCACTGAATACAATAGCCATGTTTCCATCAAGGTTTCTAGCTGCGCATTTTGAAGTATCGCAGCAGAAAATAATAATAATAATAATAATAATAATAAACTTTATTTGTATAGCACCTTCCTACAATGCCTTGCATTGACCAAGGTGCTTAACAGGATAAAAAGATGAATAAACTGGAACAATAAATCAATGAAAATAGAATAAGAAACAACAGCAATAAAAGAAGGCAATGGAAATAAAAAATGCTACATACTAAAATAACACTAAAATAACACAAGTAATAAAAGTTACACACTGAAAGCTTTTTTGAACAAGTGGAAATAAAAAGGCAATGGAAATAAAAAATGTTACATATTAAAATACCAAAAGTAAAAAAAAGAAAAAGAAAAAGAAAAGCTTAATGGAAACGGCAAAATCCGAATTTACTTCCTCAAATTCGCCAAAAAGTTTATACGCTCGCTTTAGGTGGTTTTTGGGATCTTCGAAAATGAGCAGATGCGCAAAACGACAGATGGAAACAGATTTTCCGACTCAGTTCTGCCGTAGCGAACATTCACGTCACGTGACGTTCAGCTGTTTCCGCTCCGGACAACATGTAACATCGCTAAAACTAGTTGGCATGACAGAATAAATACAACTTGCCCGATAGCAACACGTACCTGAAATATTCTCTCCATTTTGACGAGATGTGTGGCCGGGTTCTGTTTTCAACCGCTACTTCCTGTTTACTGTAGACATGCGCAGTGCTGACGTCTGACGTAATGACGCTGACGTCTGACGTAATGACGCTGTGCGTGGCTTGGTAGATGCGCTACAAGCCAGTAGATGGAAACACTTCTGCTTCGCATTAATTTGTATTTACATATTTGCGAGATTTAAAAAATTAGCTCAAAATTCGAAATGAAAATGGATGGAAACACGGTTACTGGAAGACAAAAAGTTCAACTCCAGTGCTCTTCACTGACTCATCCCTTTTTCTTTAAAATCTGTTTTAACCATCCAAAATTACATTTTTGGATCGTTAAAAGCAGCTAAGCTGAGAAGCTAAGCTACGAGCTAAGCTAACTGGCCGAAAAAACCTCTGTCTTGCCGAGCTCCAAAATTCACGGTTGAAACCTGTTCTTTTGTGTAAAAACTTGTTTTTCTCTGCAAAAAGAAACTGAGAACTTGTTTACTGATTTTTTCATTAAAAGCTCAGTGTGACAAATCCATCCATCCATCCATCCATCCATTTTCGTCCGCTTATCCGGGGTCGGGTCGCGGGGGTAGCAGCCTAAGTAGGGAGGCCCAGACTTCCCTCTCCCCAGCCACATGGAGCAGCTCCTCTGGAAGGCGTTCCCAGGCCAGCTGAGAAACATAGCCATTTGGAGAACACAAAACCAGAACAAGAGACAGCCCATGTCACGTCACGGGGCCTCCCTCCCATTTTTCATAAAGAGACACGCTGCTCGTTCCCTCACTATCCATCCTTCGGATCAAACATCTTATACTGCCATCCAGTGGTCACAAAGATACTACACTGAAAACAAATTAACCAACATTCTTCTTAAATTTTACAATTACTAATTATTGTCAAATTTCAAACAATATTATAGTTTATCACAATAATTTCTGAGACAATCGCCCAACAAAATGCGTTTTCGTGACAGGCTTAGCAATTCATAAACCTGTAGATACAACTGTTTTAGATGTGACCGTTGTTCTTTATTTGTTCAACAGATCGAGAGAAAGTCATTACCATCAGTATATTTTATGAATATTAACAATGTTGATAGATTTAAAGGTATAGTCTGCGATATTTGAACACTCTGGGACTTAGAAATATTTTCAGCGCAGAAAAGCATTCTGCTCCCTCCCCTCAGAGCCATATATGGCACAGTCCGAGCTCTGGTGAACTTGGGATCTGCTCCGCCCCCTGCTGCTGTCTGCTCAGAGCCGCTGCGATATTCTGTGTTTATGGTAATAAAACCTTCTAATAAAATAAAATAAAACCATGGAGCGCTAGTCCTACAACACAAAATCCAGCAGAAATCATCAGAGGTTCACAAAGCAACGTTTGGACATGATTTATCTGAAGCAGAGCAACGATCGAGTAGCTGTAGGACGGGAAGCAAGCTGATTACTGTTGGACATGAGCAGAGCAGCGAGCGAATTGCTGCGGATGGGAGCAGAGCAGTGAACGAGTTGCTGTGGAACAGTGATTTTCTGTATCCAGATCAGAAGAAGCAGGCGTGATGAGTCCTAGTAAAAAAAATAAATCGGAGCAGCAGAAACAGGAGTCGGCGAGTAAAAAATCGGTGGATAAAAATTTGGAGTTAATGGAGGAATTGAAAAATGCAGTAAACGTTCTCACTGCGGAAGTTGCAAGTTTGAGAGCCGATCAAGCCGTTCTCACTGCGGAAGTTACAAGTTTGAGAGCCGATCAAAAAAACTTTAATCAACTGGTTGAGGAGATGAAACTAATGAAAGCTCAGGAGGTCATCAGAGAAGAACGATTAGCTCAATTGGAACAAAAGTGTGAGGACATGGAACAATACATAAGAGGCGAAAACATGGTCATTTCTGGACTCGAACTTAAACGCTGGTCATCGGCTGATGTAGTTAAAGGCGTTAACACGAATGAAGGAGGACGACCAGAACAACTGCAGTCTCTGGAGAATCAGGTAGTCACTTTCTTAAGTGACAAAGGCATTGACATTAAACGTGATGACATTTCCACCTGTTACACACTGCCCAATAGAGTTAACAAAAATAAACCATCAGTAGTCGTGAGATTCATTGGAAGGAATCAAAGAAACAGGGTAATGATGCAGTCAAAGAAACTCGCAGAAACTAGGGTCTTCATGAATGAACACCTAACTAAAAAAAACGCAAACATTGCACATGCAGCAAGGTTGTTGAAAAAGGAGGAAAAAATAAAAAAAACTTGGACAAGAAACGGAAACATCTGGATCAAAGTACATGAAAATTCGCAAGCTAAAATAATAAAAGATCTGAAAGACTTAGAAACATTTGGATGAGCTCAAAAATGACAAATCACCAATCACTATCACATGTTCATACACAAAATTAACAGAAATGAACAAACAAACAAATAGATTAAAACATGACAGCAACAAACGAAGACTCAGAATTCAAAATATATAATGTTGAAGATATGGTTGATGCAAACTTTTATCCTGCTATAAAAGACTGTGAATACTATAATGAAGAAAAGTTTAATAACATCAATATAACAAATGGAGATCTCTCTATTATTCACATCAATAGTAGAAGTATAAATGCAAATATATCCAAAATAACAGAATATTTAAAACAGTTAAACAGAACTTTTACATTAATAGCACTGTCAGAGACATGGCTTAATGATGAAAACAAAAATAATGTTCACATCGAAGGATATGAATTATATCATTTAAACAGAAACAATAAAAAAGGTGGTGGAGTAGCTCTATTTGTCAAAAATGAAATAAAGTGTAGAATAATTAAAGAAATGTCAATAATTGTTGACAATCTTATGGAAATAATAACAATAGAAATATTAAACGAAAATGCTAAAAACATATCCATAAGTTGTGTATATCGATCACCAGGATCAAATATAGAAATATTCACCGATAAAATCATACAACTACTGGAAAAGAGTTTAAATAAAAAAGTTTTCTTGTGCGGAGACTTTAATATCGACCTGGGAAATAAAACGGATTCAAATAACATCAGCACATTTCTAAATTCAATGTATAGTTTAAATCTTTATCCGTTAATATCAAAACCAACAAGAATTACAACTCATAGTGCTACGATAATTGACAACATTTTCACAAATATAACAAATGGGGATATGACAGGTGGTATCTTAACAACTGATTTAAGTGATCATTTACCAGTTTTCACTATCTACAGAAATGATCAAAACATTACAAAAGAAGTTACAATTAAGAAAAAAATAATAAACACATCAAAAAAAGCTATGGATCAATTAAAAGATGATTTACAGAAGCAAAACTGGAAGGACGTGTATATTGATGATGTTAACAGATCATATGATGAATTTATGAACATTTTAGAAGCTCTGTATGAAAAGAATTGTGTGCAAAGAAATCGTAGAAAAAGAAATATTGTTGACCAACCTTGGATGACTAAAGGGTTGAGAAATGCTTGTAAAAAAAAAAATAACTTGTATTTATGTTTCTTAAAAACGAGAACACAACAAGCTGAAGAAAAATATAAAAAATATAAAAATAAATTGGTAATGATTATAAGAAGATGCAAGAAAGAATACTATAGTGATTTATTAAACAAGAGCAATGGTGACACTAAAACAACATGGCGAGTAATAAATGATGTTCTAAAAAGTCATAAAGCAAAAACGAACATTGCAAAATATTTTGTGAAAGATGACAAAGAAATACATGATGAGAATAATATCGTAAATGAATTTAATCAATATTTTGTAAATATTGGATCAAGCCTTGCAGCTAAAATACCAAAAGTAGATAATAAGGTGTGTCATTCAATTAAAAGTTGCACCAACAGTATTTTTCTTAGTGGAACTAACAAAGAGGAAATTATGAAAATGGTAAAAAATCTCTCAGACAAGAGATCAAAAGACTGGGTGGACATGGATATGATGTTCGTAAAGGAAATAATAAGTTATGTTATTGAACCGTTTACATATATATGCAATTTATCTTTTTCAACAGGAATATTTCCAGATAACATGAAAGTAGCAAAGGTAATTCCTCTTTTTAAAAATGGTGATAAATGTGTATTCAATAATTATAGGCCAATATCCTTATTACCACAGTTCTCAAAGATTCTAGAAAAACTATTTGTGTCCAGATTGGATCAATTTATTGATAAACAAAACATTTTAAGTAGCAGTCAATATGGGTTTAGAGAAAAAAACTCTACGTCAATGGCTCTCATGGATTTAATGGAACAAATAACTAATGCTGTCGATCATAAACAGTACTGTGTTAGTGTTTTTGTTGATCTAAAAAAAGCATTTGATACCATTGACCACACCATTCTCCTTGAAAAACTAAATAAATATGGTATTAGAGGACCAGCATTACAGTGGGTATCTAGCTATTTGAAGGACAGGAAACAGTTCGTGCAAATTAATGATGTTAAATCTGACCTCCGTGATATCACTTGTGGAGTTCCTCAGGGTTCTGTGCTTGGACCAAAGTTGTTTATTTTATATGTGAATGACTTGGTAAATGTGTCAGCACTACTTAAATGTGTTCTTTTTGCCGATGACACCACTTTTTTCAGTTCGGGTAATGACATAAAACAGATTTTGGATATGATGAAAACAGAATTTATAAAAATACAAACTTGGTTTAAATTAAACAAATTATCTTTGAATTTAGATAAAACTAACTACATGATTTTCAGTAACAAAAAGGGAATTGTTGATGACGATCCATTTGAAATTGAAGATGTTGTGATCTGTAAAGTGAGTGAAGTGAAGTTTCTGGGTGTTATCATTGATGACAAACTGACATGGAAACATCATGTAAATTCTATTAAAAAAAAACTAGCTAGAGCAATTGCAGTACTATATAAAGTCAGGGATTTTTTAATTGATAAAGCTTTACATATGTTGTATAACACAATCATTGCTCCACATTTAATCTATTGTATTGAGGTTTGGGGAAAAGCATGCAAAACTATTACAAAGCCTGTTTTTATTTTACAAAAGAGAGCTGTAAGAGTAATCACCAGAAAACATTTCACTCACCCTTCAAACACCTTGTTTATTCAACTAAACTTATTGAAATTCCAGGAATTGGTAGAATATAGTATTTTATCAATTATGTATAGGGCTCATAATAACACATTACCTTTAAATATCCAAAGAAATTTTATAAAAAGACAAAGTTATTACAATCTCAAAGGGACAGAGATATTCATCAAACCACAATTCAGAACCAGCTTAAAAGGACGGTCTACCTCAATTCAGGGAATTCGATTGTGGAATGCTCTGGAGAGTGATGTTAAAAATGAAAAATCAATGTATACATTTAAGAAAAAGGTCAAAAAGGACTTGCTCAAAAGCTATATATGATGTAATGCGTGTTTGTGTATTTCAATTATGTTGTACTTATGATGTACGGTACGTTTGTGAATTACAGTTAGAAAAATTAAGTAGAGTTATTCATTTTATAAAGCAGTTTGTGTATTACAGTTAGAAAAATTAAGTAGAATTATTCATTTTTGTGATGAATTTGTGTATTACAATTAGGAAAATTAAGTAGAATTATTCATTTTGTGAACATCTTGATGTTGTGCCATCTTTTAGTTTGTGTATTTCAATTAGAAAAATTAAGTAGAATTAAGTAGAATTATTCATTTTATGATCTAGTTTGTGTATTACAGTTAGGAAAATCAATAAAAAAATAAAAAATAAAAAAAAAAATAGGAAAATTAAATAAAATTATAAAAAAAAAAAAAAAAAAATAAAAAAATAAAAAAATTAGAATTAGAAAATTAATTAGAATTATGGGTGATGTAGTTTGTGTTTTACAGTTAGAAATATTAAGTAGAATTATTCATTTTGTGATCTAGTTTATGTTTTACAGTCAGGAAAATTAAGTAGAATTATTCATTTTGTGATGTAGTTTGTGTATTACAGTTAGGAAAATAGGTAGAACTATTCATTCTGTGATGTTGCTTGAAAGTTATCATTGGTTGAACAAACTGTGAAATAGGGGCAGATATAATAAGATTTCATCTTCTTTCTGCTCCCTTCATTTTATCCTACTTGTAATCTTGTATCTGATGAAACTGTCTTGTATTGTTCTTTTAAAATGAATGAATAAACATCAAATCAAATCAAAAATTTAATTCGCTCGTGACTTCCTCTTTCTGTCAGTGCAGGTTTGGAATGTCTGGAATGCTCCACCTCCTGTCTCTGTGCTCCGAAGTTCTGTGTTTATATGATAATATAACTGTTTAGAAAATATAATAAAACCATGAATCACTCATCCAACAACACAAAATCCAGCAGAAATCATCAGAGGTTCACGAAGCAACGTTTGGACATGATTTAATTCGCTCGTGACTTCCTCATGTCTGTCAGCGCAGGTTTGGAATGTCTGGAATGCTCCACCTCCTCCTGTCTCTGCGCTCCGAAGTTCTGTGTTTATATGATAATATAACTGTTTAAAAAATTTAATAAAACCATGAATCACTCATCCAACAACACACAAACCAGAAGAAATCATCAGAGGTTCACGAAGCAACGTTGGACATGTTTTAATTCGCTCGTGAGTCGTGACAAATCCATTTCCTCATTCCTGTCAGTGAAGGAT
>JBBPBX010061396.1:0-21139 GCA_038048925.1 Garcialebias charrua | reverse complement strand
AACTGCAACTGAAAATGTGCCCCTTTTCTTGCAATTTTGAGATTACATCTAGTCTAACAGCCGAAGCCCAGTGAGATACTACCTTTACCTAGAAAAACAAACGGTTCTTTTAAACAACCGTTAAATTTCTTTAAACTAATAAACTCGGAAAAAGGTTGTTTACTCTAGGGACTTAGGCTCAAAATATCTGAATGCGAATGTTTCTATTAATGTTGGTCACATTTGCTTGTTTGACCTGCGTTTGTACAAAATAATGAGTGGATTTAAGTCATCGAAGAATTGTCATCTTTGTTCTAAAGGAAATCCGGATGTGCGATATAAAAACTAACTCCTGTTTTAGTGGAGTGGACGTATGTGTCTCTTTGTGTGTGGGTTTCACTCCGCTGCCGTTACATAAGCTGATGGGGCAGTTATCATTGCTGATTGAGCAGATCCCTCCACCCCTAACCTATTTTACCCACCCACGGAAAATCTGCACCCATGCTGGTCCAGGAGGTGCTAGTCAAATGTCAAAGCTACCAGCTGTGACCAGCCAGTGATTCCACCTCCGGTTGCTCTTTTCTAATGAGAAAAAGAATAACAGGAATGGCGTCTAGCATGACCATACAGACCATTCTCAAGCGGTTTCAGTGTGTCAAGCAAAATGTCCAGGTTTGCAACAGATACATTCACATTGATTTTGCTCTGACGGCTGATTGAACGTGCCTCCCTGTGCGTCTTTTCTGCATTTCGACAAACATGCTGCTCAGGAAGTCGGCAGAAATTCATGTGAATATGCATAGGGCCAGATTCAAAAAGCTGTTGAGTGCTTTTTTTTAATTTTATTTTTACCCAAACCAGAGAGCTTCTTAATTGGAAGAATTCTGCAGGAATGTGCTGCGGGTGGGACTTCCTCAGTCCAGCTGCTAATTTGGTGCCAATCACTCTTAAAAGGCCAAAGAGATCATTTCAGGCATCTGTCTTTTTTCTTCTTCTATTTGGCTCATCCATTTCCAATGAGTTCTTCAAAGAAGTCTTTTAAATAGCCCCCACCCCCTCCCCTGAACAAATAAGAGACTCTTCTTAGAAACAATATAACCTTTAAATACAGTGTTCTTGTCCGTGTTCGGTGTGCCATCATCGTCCACTAGCTGCTTCAGCTTGTGCTTGTGGCTATCCACAGTAATAGCCAGCATTTCACGAGTCTCAAAAATGTCATGAGACAGTAAAACGTTTTTACAAAAACAAACAAAAACCTGTTGGAAAGAGTCAATTAAGCAACTGTTTCGGACAACTTGCAGCAGCTGATTCCAGAGAGGAAAAAAAAACACTAGTTAAAAGCTGCCTCACATCTCTCTAGACTCTCGGTTTCAGCTGGCGTTCCCAGAGTAAATTAGTTCGTCTCAGTCGATGATGATCATAAAGTAAGCCAGCCCCCTGGATGACCTCAATCTTCATATAACATCAGTGCAACACACTCGCATCGTCTACAAGTCTTTGAGAAATCCAATCCAGCACTCGTTTCTAGCTAATGCTCCCGATGCCGTCAAAACAGAAGGATTTATGAGTGGATCCAATTGGCAGAGATGTGACAGAGGTCAAATGACAAGCTGTCAAATTATTGTTTGTCCAGTGTGTTGGATAATAAAAAAACCCTTTGGTGGATTGGAAAGGCTGTGGCAGGGGTGAAGGAGAGAAAATGGGCTACTGTTGAGCAATTCTCTTCAAATCAAGGATGTCAGCGGAAGGTATCTCCTGTTTGTATTCAACAAAAAATGGCTGTACAACTGGTCCGGTTTGGTGTTGGTGCACTCATTGCTCTTTGCTTGACACAGGGGTGATACTTTGGAAGGGGTATCACTGCTAAATAAAACCTCGCAAGGATGCCAAAAATAAGGAGCCTGCAAATAGCACATGGACTGACACTCATTACACGGCATCCCTTACGAAGTGTGGGATGGGGCATCTGTATCATCAGTCATGAGGTGACCATGTCACTGTGGAGTTACGGACCAAACGTTTGAGCGCAGATTGACAAAAACCACTCGGAATCAGTCAGTTTCTGACAGCGCTCCCATGTGCTCCCCTTAAACCAAACTCAAATGATTAAATCTGGAGTTTTTCCATGTCCGATCCACTGTATCTCTCTGGCGTCCGATGTTATTCCGCTCAGATCGACGTTCCATCTCCTTTGTCTCCTTTATCACCGCCATCTACTTCCCCTCTTTTCCCACTCCTGCTGACCCTTTCTCGGATTCCTCAGATGTGCCTCTTCATGTGCAGCGCCAAGTGATCTGACCGCGAGAAACACCTGCAGTCAGAACGGAAAGAGAAACAGAGAACAGCGTGTTATCTTGTTACCCGTGGAAGAGGAAGAAGTTTGTTTTGTCAATTGAGCTAAACGTTGCTGTTAGCTAGTGAGTGCTGAACCACTAATGCACATGCAATTAGTGCATGTGTAACTAATTCATAATCAGCATTTTCAGCACAACTCCTAATGACTTCAGCTGTGCTATGAATAACCAGAGCCCCACAGATGGATCTGTTGAAACAGCATGGGGGGGAGCAGCATGCAAAACATGTGCTGTAAAACGACAGCTAAATTAGATGAATCGAAGCATGGCATCTAAAGATCAGATTTGTGGAATTGCAGGGGCGTTGCTGCACGATGAACAAAATGACGTTGCTCTCGTCCTTTCGTTAAATCTGAGGGGTTTTCAAAAATGTTTGTTTAAAATGACAGTTTCACACTATAATTATTGCTTTCTAGGCACAGATGCAGCCATTATCAAACCTTTTCCTTTTTTTATGCCTTCGCCGCCATGTCTAGACGTAGCACGTTTCTGCTGCGACTTGCAAAGTAACAGGAACAAAGGCAACAACAACTCTGCTCCCAGGAGAGGCTCGTTCTGAAAGAGCGTGTTGCTTTCTACAAGACAACCAAGGGTTGCATCTTCTGGTAATTGGTGTACTTTAAAAAAAAAACTGGGGGCACTGGATATGGGGGTTGTTTTGGAGCATATCAAGATGGAAAAAAAAATCTAAACAGCCACTTGTTTCTAATGTCTGTCAATTAAATTTCAAAGTTTCATACTTTAAACTTTCATATGATAATGGGGGAGTGGTGGCGCAGAGGTTAGAGAACAGGTTATCAGACAGGTGGACCTCTGTTCGGAAGGTTGCAAAATCAACTCCCCGAACCGACAACATCAAAATGTGCGTGTGAAAGGTGAAACACCCACACGCCTCCACCCTCACCCTTGAGAAAGACCCTTAACCCCCACCATCTGCTCCCCTGGGTGTCCTGGATGGCAGCTCCCTGCTCCACATAGTGGGCTGTGGTAGCTCGGTGGTCACATCAAGAAGGGCATCCGGCACAAAAACAATTGCCAAATTCAAGTCTCTCTTGTAAATGAGTCCCTGAGGCTCAATAGGATTAACCTGCATAAATAAAGATTGAATGAATGAATGAAAAGTCTTCGTGTGAGTGAGTTCGTTGTGGCGACCCCTGAAGGGGCAACAACACCACCAGCCTGATCAAGAAAGCTCATCAGAGACTCTACTTCCTCAGACGACTGAGACGAGCTGGTCTGGAAAGCCCAGTCCTCACCTCCTTCTACAGGTGTGCAGTGGAGAGCATCCTGTGCTCCAGCATCAACATGTGGCATGGAGGCTGCACAGCTGCAGAAAGAAAAGCTTTACAGAGAGTGGTGAAGGCTGCACAGAAGTCTGTTGGAGTCAGTCTCCCCACCATCACAGACATCTACACCTCCAGATGCAGGAAGAGGGCCACCTGCATCATGAAGGACCCCACTCACCCAGCACACACACTTTTTGCCCCACTCCCCTCAGGAAGGAGGTTGAGGAGCATTAAGTGTAGAACCACTAGACTGAGGAACAGCTTCTACCCTGAGGCTGTTAGACTCATGAATATCTAACCAGAATAATCACTGTGAAAAATCACATCATGTTGCTGCTGATCTGTTTCATGTTGCTGCTGATCTGTTTCATGTTGCTGCTGATCTGTTTCATGTTGCTGCTGATCTGTTTCATGTTGCTGCTGATCTGTTTCATGTTGCTGCTGATCTGTTTCATGTTGCTGCTGATCTGTTTCATGTTGCTGCTGATCTGTTTCATGTTGCTGCTGATCTGTTTCATGTTGCTGCTGATCTGTTTCATGTTGCTGCTGATCTGTTTCATGTTGCTGCTGATCTGTTTCATGTTGCTGCTGATCTGTTTCATGTTGCTGCTGATCTGTTTCATGTTGCTGCTGATCTGTTTCATGTTGCTGCTGATCTGTTTCATGTTGCTGCTGATCTGTTTCATGTTGCTGCTGATCTGTTTCATGTTGCTGCTGATCTGTTTCATGTTGCTGCTGATCTGTTTCATGTTGCTGCTGATCTGTTTCATGTTGCTGCTGATCTGTTTCATGTTGCTGCTGATCTGTTTCATGTTGCTGCTGATCTGTTTCATGTTGCTGCTGATCTGTTTCATGTTGCTGCTGATCTGTTTCATGTTGCTGCTGATCTGTTTCATGTTGCTG
The DNA here is from genome assembly GCA_038048925.1 of Garcialebias charrua. Classification (NCBI taxonomy): domain Eukaryota; kingdom Metazoa; phylum Chordata; class Actinopteri; order Cyprinodontiformes; family Rivulidae; genus Garcialebias; species Garcialebias charrua. The sequence goes on along the minus strand of JBBPBX010061396.1, from coordinate 16,617 downwards.
CTGATCTGTTTCATGTTGCTGCTGATCTGTTTCATGTTGCTGCTGATCTGTTTCATGTTGCTGCTGATCTGTTTCATGTTGCTGCTGATCTGTTTCATGTTGCTGCTGATCTGTTTCATGTTGCTGCTGATCTGTTTCATGTTGCTGCTGATCTGTTTCATGTTGCTGCTGATCTGTTTCATGTTGCTGCTGATCTGTTTCATGTTGCTGCTGATCTGTTTCATGTTGCTGCTGATCTGTTTCATGTTGCTGCTGATCTGTTTCATGTTGCTGCTGATCTGTTTCATGTTGCTGCTGATCTGTTTCATGTTGCTGCTGATCTGTTTCATGTTGCTGCTGATCTGTTTCATGTTGCTGCTGATCTGTTTCATGTTGCTGCTGATCTGTTTCATGTTGCTGCTGATCTGTTTCATGTTGCTGCTGATCTGTTTCATGTTGCTGCTGATCTGTTTCATGTTGCTGCTGATCTGTTTCATGTTGCTGCTGATCTGTTTCATGTTGCTGCTGATCTGTTTCATGTTGCTGCTGATCTGTTTCATGTTGCTGCTGATCTGTTTCATGTTGCTGCTGATCTGTTTCATGTTGCTGCTGATCTGTTTCATGTTGCTGCTGATCTGTTTCATGTTGCTGCTGATCTGTTTCATGTTGCTGCTGATCTGTTTCATGTTGCTGCTGATCTGTTTCATGTTGCTGCTGATCTGTTTCATGTTGCTGCTGATCTGTTTCATGTTGCTGCTGATCTGTTTCATGTTGCTGCTGATCTGTTTCATGTTGCTGCTGATCTGTTTCATGTTGCTGCTGATCTGTTTCATGTTGCTGCTGATCTGTTTCATGTTGCTGCTGATCTGTTTCATGTTGCTGCTGATCTGTTTCATGTTGCTGCTGATCTGTTTCATGTTGCTGCTGATCTGTTTCATGTTGCTGCTGATCTGTTTCATGTTGCTGCTGATCTGTTTCATGTTGCTGCTGATCTGTTTCATGTTGCTGCTGATCTGTTTCATGCTGTGTTCATGCGTGCTCATCTGCTCACACAGACTCATGTTTGTGCTGCTGTTCGACGTATTGTTTTTATGCTATTGGTGCTTTGCGTATTTTTCACATCTGGACACGAAGGACTCCTATGTTAGAATGTTGTTCATCGACTTCAGCTCGGCATTCAACACCATCATCCCCCAACAGCTCATCCTTAAACTGGACAGTCTGGGGCTGAATACCTCAATGTGTAACTGGCTGCTAGACTTCCTGACTGGGAGACCACAGACAGTACGAGTCGGGAGTAACACATCTAGCACCATCACATTGAACACAGGGGCCCCACAAGGATGTGTACTGAGCCCCCTTCTATTCACCCTGCTAACACACGACTGCACACCATCATACAGCTCCAACCACTTCATCAAGTTTGCGGACGACACAACAGTGGTGGGTCTCATCAGCAACAACGATGAGACGGACTACAGGAACGAGGTGAGCCGCCTGGCCTTGTGGTGCGGACACAACAATCTCACTCTCAACGTGGAGAAGACAAAGGAGATTGTTGTGGACTTCAGGAAGAAGGATGCCCAACATGCCCCTCTGACCATCAACAGCACCGCAGTGGAGAGAGTAGACAGCACCAAGTTCCTGGGAGTGCACGTCTCAAAGGACCTGTCCTGGAGCAGGAACACTGCAGCACTGGCAAAGAAGGCTCACCAGCGTCTCTACTTTCTCCGCAAGCTGAAAAGGGCTGGAGCTTCAACCCCCATCATGAGCACCTTCTACAGAGGTGCCATAGAAAGTGTCCTGACCAGCTGCATCACTGTGTGGTTTGGTGCATGTACTGCATCCTGCCGCAAGAGCCTCCAGCGCATTGTGAGAGCAGCTGAGAAGATAGTCGGCACCTCCTTCCCCTCACTGCAGGACTTACACAGCAAACGCCTCACTCGGAAAGCCCACCGCATGGCAGGTGATCCCACACACCCACTACACAGCCGCTTCAGACTGCTGCCATCAGGGAGGAGACTGAGGAGTCTCCAGGCTCGAACCAGCAGACTGAGAGACAGCTCTGTTCATCAGGCAGTCAGGATGCTAAACACTCTGCCTGCTCTGCCCCCCCTCCCATTTGAACTGCCTTAACACTAAAACTTTCTCACACATTACCACACAACACAAAGATTTTAACACTGGACTCTGTGTCATCAAACGGTTTATTCACTAAGCTCTCGGTCATGTGCTCATACAGTTTGCACTACTTCTCATACTTGCACTAATGTTTGTATTACATCACTGCCTATAATCATAATACTGTTTACATTCTCTGTTTACATTTATTAATACTGTTTACTTTTATTACTACTGCTTACATGTAACTACTACTGTTTACATTTACACTACTCTAATATCTACACCACTGCTGATACATATACAATGTGCTCTGAACGGTCTTATTTAGGGATGCCCAATGTGCCTTACTGCATATGCCACTTTTTGCCTCTATAACAACATCAACTACTACCTCATACATATACTGTGTACATTAACTCATACGCTGCTTTGCCACTTTGCAAATGTCAATGCTAGAAACCTTTAGTTTATTTTAGTTATACTTTTTATACTCTTTTTTTATACTAGTATGCAAAAACTCAGGACAGTATTATGTTCATTAAATGTTTAATGTTTTAGTTTTAGAGTTGGTGTAAATTTTCATACTCTTATACCACTATGCAAAAAACTCAGGACAGTGTTAGTTTTACTATTTTATGCTTATGTCTATTATTATATGTTTCAGTGTTTCAATGTTTAGATGTTTACTGTTGCACCGAGGGACTGAGAGAAACGCAATTTCGGTCCTGTGTATGTCCTGTACAGTACATATTGCAGATCTGACAATAAAGTTGACTTTGACTTTGACTTTGACTTTTATGATTTTTTTTTCTTAGTTCATATCTTAGATCGTATTACAGTATTTCTTTCACATTTTAATATTGTTGTTGGATGTAACTGGGACCCTCTGTACACAATTTTGTTCCACGAATGTTAAATAAAAAACCTTGAACCTTGAAGAAGGGCACAGCCGAAAGAAGAAGGGAAGAAAAAAACACTTTTATCTGGTAAAGAAAATAAACTTTAAATTAACGGAATATTTTACATATTTTGAATGTAAATCTTGTGCTTTTGACCTGTTTGGAAATACAGTTTACATTCAAAAGTGTTAACCAGCAAATGGCTAGGCAGAGTGAAGCAAAGGACAAAGTAGATTGCTATCGTACCAAAATGGTTACTTTGCAACAACAGCAGCTAGCTGTGGCTCGTCTGGTGGAACAATTCCAGTGGGAATATCAGAACATTCATAAATAACCGTGTACCAAAACTAATGGCTGTAAAAAAAAAAAAAAAAGTATTTGCAGGGACTGCTTTAAAAGGTTTGAGACAGGAGTTGTTTTAAGACAGCAGAAATCCAATTTGGTTTTGGCCTTGAGGTTAAAGGCCACCCTTAAAAAACCTGGTGCACCCCACACCCCTCACTGGCCCCTCTCTCCCAGGCAGTTTCATCTTGAGTCCTAGGCTTTTGCTTGGAATTTATTTTTAATTTTCTCTACCTTTTTGCGATTAATACAACTGTATAAACATAAAACCAAACCTTGTTTTTGATCAATTATGAGTTTAAAATATGAATATATATTAATACAGTACTGTATATACGCATCAACAGAGAAAACATACAAACTCTTAACAAAAAGGCCCCTGGGCAAGATTCGATCCAGCGATCTTCTCACTGAGAGGTGGCAGTTCTACCAACTGTGCCACCGTACCGCCATACATACTGTACACATTCACAAATTTAAGAGGATAAGCTGACTAATTACAAAGTAGTTGACTAGTGACCATGCTTTCCTAAAAAAAAAAAAAAGCTGTAATTATAAAATAACATCGATAGAACAAATCTGAAATTCTGTTCTGGTTTTGGTGTGCCAGTTTGTGTGTTTTCAGTGGCCCTCAAATCCTCCCCTAAAAACTTTCTAGATGCACCTCTGCCCTTAAGCCCCTTTGCCCCATTAAGCTACTTTCATTCACTCATTCGTACACATCTACTCACACAGACTCAAGTTTGTACTGCTGTTGTTCAGTGTATTGTTTTCAATACAGTTCAATTGAAAAATACTTTATGAATCCCAAAGGGAAATTAAATGTTGTTGTAACTCGTTATCCTCGTTTCATTAAGAGATGCTATAGATGCTGATGGCTGTGGGCAGGAAGGGTTTCTTGTAAAGGTCTATCCCACAGCGGATCCGAAGAAACTGGCCGCAGATGTTGTCCGATCTGTGCACCCAGACTCGGCTGACCTCTCGGTTCCTCCAGGCTGTAGGATCGCCCAAATGCTGGGCAGAACTCCTCCCAGAGTGACGGCCACACCTCCCAGCAGCCTGCCAAGCTCCTCGTCGCTCTGGACAGCCGGCTGCAGGCGCCGGGGGACAATCCTGTCCTTCTGCTGTCACAAACCGTGTTTTCTGCTAGTTCCAGGATCTCAGTGGTCAGGCACTCAAGCACAGCTGGCAAGGAAACGGGAATGCATCTACGTCGCCTCCTTTTCAACTCATTTGAGATTAGGGGCTGTAATAGACTATATGCCACGAACTCCCGTTCCAGCACTTCCGCATTCATTACCCGGGCGGCACACTTCCGGTTAGCGGGAATGACACGAATATAAATGACTAAATACAATTAATAAAACAACTACTGTACATACACACCAATAATAACTCTAAACTCATATAAATCCATATAAATCTATAGCAACGTTTCCCCTACGGATATCTGCGATCCATTGTTGCCCTAACCCCCCTTCGGCGGGGGAACGGAACAGTTGTACCCACCAGTGGGCGGACACAACAGAACTCATTTGTAGTGCCAGTAGCTCGCAGCCGCTTCCCGTTTCGGGTCGTTGTCATGGTCTGCTACTTAGGGATGCACCGATCCACATTTCTCACTTCCGATCCGATCCCGATACTTAGTAACTGAGTATCGACCGATACCGATACTTTTCCGATCCGATACTGTTCAGGTATGTGACACTGTATAATGATACTTTTGTATCCAAACTATTCATTTTAACATTGTGTGAGATAAACCCAATGAAGACACTCTTAAGCCTTACAATAAGGAACCCACTGACTTTAACAGCACACAGGACAGGAGGCAAGTATACCACACACATGTCCTCCTTACTCATGGTGCAGCTGAAAAAACTAAAAAAGCGCTAAGCATGATGGGAAAGACAACACAGCCACTCCCCTTAACCACTAAGAGAGTGTATTTTGTTGTCTTTCCCATTATAACCAATAGTTATAACCAATAGTTTGTCCAGCTAAAGCTGAAAAAACAAAAAAGTGCTAAGCATGATGGGAAAGACAACACACTCCCCTTAACCACTAAGAGAGTGGATTTTGTTGTCTTTCCCATAATGCTTAGCGTTTTTTTAGTTTTCCAGCTTTAGCAGTGAGCCATGAGCTACTGTTGTTTTTAGTTTTCCAGATTTAGCTGGAAAAGTTTTCCAGCTTTAAAAAAACGCTAAGCATTATGGGAAAGGGGAGTGGCTGTGTTGTCTTTCCCATCATGCTTAGCGCTTTTTTAGTTTTTTTTTTTCAGCTGCACCATGAGTAAGGAGGACATGTGTGTGGTATACTTGCCTCCTGTCCTGTGTGCTGTTAAAGTTAGTGGGTTCCTTATTGTAAGGCTTAAGAGTGTCTTCATTGGGTTTATCTCACACAATGTTAAAATGAATAGTTTGGATACAAAAGTATCATTATACAGTGTCACATACCTGAACAGTATCGGATCGGAAAAGTATCGGTATCGGTCGATACTCAGTTACTAAGTATCGGGATCGGATCGGAAGTGAGAAATGTGGATCGGTGCATCCCTAAGTAGCAGACCATGACAACGACCCGAAACGGGAAGCGGCTGCGAGCTACTGGCACTACAAATGAGTTCTGTTGTGTCCGCCCACTGGTGGGTACAACTGTTCCGTTCCCCCGCCGAAGGGGGGTTAGGGCAACAATGGATCGCAGATATCCGTAGGGGAAACGTTGCTATAGATTTATATGGATTTATATGAGTTTAGAGTTATTATTGGTGTNGCCCTCTGGCGGCGACGGAGCGCTACTGCAGGCAGCTTCAGACTTACCCAGAGCCATGGAACAAATCGCCCCCTCCATGACCCACGTGACTTCCGCATTCCATTCTTACAATGGAACTCTATGGGAGTGTCGCAACTCTCACTTTACAGTATATGGCTCTGGTGCAGCACAGTGACTAACTGTAACTAACTGTAACTAACTGCTGAAATATCAGTCCTTATATGACATCTCCCCGTTTAAACTTTTGTTTTCTCTTTCCTTCCATAACACTTCATAAAAAGTTTATATATACAGTATATGTATATAACCAGGAAAACAAACAGAACAGATTATAATAATAATAATAATTAATTCAATTTATAACGCACTTTTCATTACTGAAAATCTCAAAGTGCTACACATATATTGAATGTTGCACACATTCATAAACCGGTTGCGGCAGACTACCATGCAAGGTGCTTTCCAGTCCTACCGGGAGCAACTCAGGGTTAAGTGTCTTGCCCAAGGACACAACGACACATGGTGCGGGTCCCGGGAGTCGAACCACCAACTTTCCCATCGGGAGACGACTGCCATTACCACTACACCACGGCCGCCCGTATAACATCAAAATTAGTGCATTTGGAACATGCAACAACATGCAACATCAAAATTAGTGCATTCATACTTCTACTCCTCTCTCTCTTTTTTTTTTTTAGTTTTACAATGTAAGCCTGACCACAGGTTTACTAAGCCTGCCGGACCGCGTGAACACCCGTCCGTCTTGTGCAGGAGGTGGACAGGCCTGCACAACTGGCGATGCAGTGTCTGTAGCAAAGGCAGGTTCAGCCTGTAGCACAGTAGGCTCGGGCTGTGGACGTTGTAGAGCAGGTGGAGAAGCATCTCCAGATGAAGCAGGCATGCACAACAGGTGGCGACGGTTGCGTCTCAGAGTCGTCCCCTGTTGTGTCTCAACGATGTAAGACCTGGGAGTAGTACTGTCACTAGCAACTACAGCAGGGGTCCCCCAGGTGTTCTGGTGATCCAACTTGGAGAGGATGTTGTCGCCTGATTTCAGTGGGGGTAAGGGCTTTGTGCCATGACGCTGATTGTAGTAGAATGCTTGTCTCCGTTTTTCTTTAGCATCCTTACACCTGACCGCTCGTAGATCAGGCCATCTGGGTTGGAGATTTGACTCGAGCGTGGGGAGTGTTGTTTTGATCTTTCTTCCCATGAGTAATTCTGCAGGGCTGACACCTGTGGTGGCGCACGGGGTAGAACGGTAACACATGAGTGCGAGCAAAGGGTCTTTCTGTTTCAAGATTCTCTTTGCAATCTGTACCCCTCTCTCAGCGTGTCCATTTCCTTGAGGGTTATGTGGGCTCGAAGTGATGTGCTGAAAATCGAACTCTTGAGCAAACTCCTGAAATTCTGCACAGGCAAACTGTGGCCCGTTATCTGAAACAACTTGGTCCGGGCAGCCGAAGCGAGCAAAGAGTGCCTTTAGTTTTAGCACCACTTGTGACGCAGTCGTCGTCGGCATGTGGAGTATCTCAAGGAATCTGGAGAAGTAATCTGACACTACCAGGTAAGTGTGTTTGTTAAAGTCACACAGATCGATTGCAAGTCTTTCCCAGGGTCTGCCAGGTAGTGGGGTAGAGATGAGTGGCTCCCTACGCTGAGAATGTTTCATCTCTCGGCAAGTTTGACAGGATTCCACTTTCAGTTTAATATCAGAAGAGATGCCCGGCCACCACACGGAAGCATTAGCCCGCTCTCTGCATTTGGTCAGACCCTGATGTCCATCATGGATCCGATCTAGTATGTCTGCTCTTAAAGTGGATGGGACTAACATGCGACAGCCTCTTGTGACAATCCCATTGTATTCTGACAGTTCACTTTTGATTGGGTAGTAGTCTCTGATGGCTATGGGGACATTTCCTATGTATTCTGGCCATCCCGACTTAATATACTGCAGTATCGTCTGTAAGTTACTGTCGGCTGCTGTGGCCAAACGTATAGACTCTAGCTTTTGTGGAGTGGCTGGCATGCCTCTGATAATGGCTGCAATGTAGCACTCTACATCAGAATGGGTTTCGCTCACCTCCGATGTGCAATGTAATGGGCTGCGGGAGAGTGTATCTGCCACGATGAGAGTCTTTCCTGGTGCATACTCTGCTGAAGGTTTGAACCTCATGAGTCTCATCAAGAGTCTTTGGCAACGTATGGGGACATTGTCTAAGTCCTTTTTATTCATCAGTGGCACCAAGGGCTTGTGGTCAGTGACCAGTTTGAAGCTCTCCAGCCCAACCAGATATTTTTCAAATCTCTCGCATGCCCAAACACAAGCCAGACATTCTTTTTCTATCTGGGCATACCTGGTTTCAGCGTCAGACAAACGGCGTGAACAGTAAGCGACTGGCTTCCAGTCCCCCTCGTGTTGCTGCAGCAGCACGCCTCCGATGCCGTAGCTGCTGGCATCTGCTGATACTGCTGTAGGTCGATTCACATCATAGAACTTTAGTACAGGAGACGTGGACAGAATGTCTTTGATTCGCTGGAACGCCTCCTTCTGCGGGTGGTCCCACGTCCATGTAGTCTTAGATCTCAACAGTTCATACAGTGGCTGACCCACTGTTGACAGGTGTGGAATATACTTCCCCAAGTATGTGAACATGCCGAGAACACGTTTTAAATCTTGGACATTTTGTGGTTCTGGTAGCTCTTGAATAGCTTTTACTTTGTTGGGATCAGGTTTCACACCTGACTTGTCAATCACCTGGCCCAGGAAGTGAAGTTGGTTCTGTCTGAACACACACTTGTCTTTATTCAGCTTTAGGCCAGTTGACTCGATTCTCTCCAATACTTTGTTTAGCCGCTGATCATGTTGTTCTGCAGTGTTGCCGTATACCAGTATGTCATCCATGTAGATGGCGACTCCTTCTAGATCATTTAAGGTCTCTGCCATTTTCCTCTGGAAGATTTCTGGGGCACTTGTGATGCCAAAAGGTAGACGTTTGAATGCGTATCTTCCAAAAGGTGTTATAAATGTGGTTAGCTTGCTGCTTGTCGGATGAAGAGGGATTTGCCAAAACCCTGAAGCAGCATCCAGTGATGTAAATGTGGTGGCTCCACTTAGCTTTGCAGTGATTTCTTCAGCGGTTGGGAGAACATATCTCTCTCTCTTTACTGCCTCGTTTAGCCTTTTCAGATCAACGCAGATGCGCACTTTGCCATCTCGTCTTGGGACTGGCACCATAGGTGCGCACCAATCAGTTGGTTCTGTCACCTTTTCGATCACACCATTCTCCTCCATGCGTTGTATTTCCTCTCTTACTTTCTCGATGAGAGGTAGGGGAACTCTGCGGGCCGTGTGTACAGCGTATGGCTCTGTGTTATCATTTAGCTGTATTTTTACGGGCTCTGTCTTAAGAGTCCCATGTTCACCAAATGCGGTGTGCACTTCCTCGATGCGTTTAACTAGTCCCATTGTACACGCTGTGTCTCTGCCTAGCAGGCTGTTAGCTGTGTGACTATGGATCACATACACTGGGAATGAGTAGTGCTTCTCCTTGTATTTTGTACTGGCCTGAAACTTCCCCATACAGTTGAGCTGACCACCTGGGCTGTTTATTGGAGGAATGTTTGACTGAATCAGTTTTTGCTCAGGGACTAATGTGTTAAATGTCTCTCTGTCCATTATGTTTAAATCTGCCCCTGTATCAATTTTAAAGGTAACAGGTGTTGCACCAATCAGAATTTGTACAGACCATTGATCTCTCTCTCTATTAGCGTCTGTGACTGCCCCGAGGAAGTACAGGTAGTCCCCGATTTACGAGCGCTCTGATCTGCGAGGTTCCAGACTTACGAGCTGCACATTTTTGGAAAAAACGAAAAAAATACTGAGTTTTCATGTGTTTTTTCACTTCAGTTAGCAAGTTAAGCATATAAACACACGTTTCCGATCATTTTTATGCACTCAAAAGTAGTTTTTAGATGAAAATAGAGTGTTTTTAGGTGCGCTAGCGAAAACCGTTCCAATTTACGAGCGGATTTCCGGATTTACGAGCGAAATGGCGGCCGTTCCAAATTACGAGATTTCCGGTTTACGAGCGCCTCGCTGTGACGGATCTCGCTCGTAAATCGGGGACTACCTGTATGGTGTTTGTGAAACTGGATCTGTCTCTGTCACTTCCCTGATCGATCTGCTGTGGCACATTATTTCCCAGTGACCCACCTTTTTGCATTTATTGCAGGTTGATCTCTTAGCTGGGCATTTATCTTGGTCTTTATGCTTTATTTTGCCACATCTTCCACATTTTGGTTCTGTTGTTCGATCTCCACTTTCCCTCTTTTTGTTTTTCCATTGTGGACGTCCCCTGTATGATTTAGCTTGTGCGATCTCCTGTACTGCTGCACACGCCTCACTCTGCTGGGACATCTGCCTGGACACCTCCTCGGACTGGCGCACAGCTTGAATAGTTTGGGCTAACGTGAGTGTTGACTCTAGCTGCAGTTTACGTGACAGCTCTTTGTCATTAATGCCCACTACTATGCGGTCTCTAATGTGCTCCTCTCTGTGTGTCCCAAAGTCACAATGTTCAGATAGGTCATACAAGGCTCTGATAAACGTTTCAACGTTCTCACCGGGCCGTTGCACTCTCTGGTGGAAACATGCGCGCTCGTGAATTACGTTCCTTTTGGGGTAGAAGTACTCGTCGTATTTTCCTAACACAACGTCAAATTTATTTTGATCATCCTCCTCAAAAGTGAAAGCCTTAAAAATGTTTTCAGCCTCCGGGCCCATGGCGTATATTAAAGAACTGACCTGGACCTCGCCGTCCTCTTTATTCAGTTTTGTCGCCAACCGAAAGCGTTTGAAACGTTGTTTCCAATCTTCCCATTCTGTCGGGCGGTCAAATGGAAAACTCTCCGGTGGGTTGAACTTGGCCATTTTCCTGAAGTCGTGCGTCCAACGTCGACTTCTGACACCATGTAAAGTAACTGAATGTCCACACACTTGTTCAGCTTTTACCAGAACTCTTCTTTATGCCAGCTCAGAACCAACACAGCATATGACATGAGCAGCAGGACCGAATAACCAGATCACTCAGCTGGCGTTACCATGACAACCCCCTTAGTGCAGCACAGTGACTAACTGTAACTAACTGTAACTAACTGCTGAAATATCAGTGCTTATATGACATCTCCCCTTTTTCTTTTCATGCATGCGCCTATGAACTTAAACAATCCTTTTTCTTTCCTCGTAGTTCTCCCTCCAACAAATCACTCCTGCTAACTTTTTGGACAACTTCCAACTTTCTGATCTGCAGAAATTCCTTACCAAGCTCTATTCCTTCTGAGCTTCCTCTGAAGCGTGTCTGTAGTCTAACAGACCTTCACTGGCCCACGACCTGCTTCTTTTCGCTCCTCAGCTGCAGAGGCACACACGCACAGAGAAGTTGCAGAGGCACACACACACAGAGAAGCTGCAGAGGCACACACACACACACACAGAGAAGCGCTTGCTCCTTTTTTTACTTCGAAAAATAAATCACCAGTCTTTTTAACTTCAACTGATAAAGCTATCAAAATAAATCACCTAACTCATTACAAAAACTCTAACAAGGGTTTTTCTTTTAACCCTGGTAAAAATACTTATGTTTCAGCAAATAAATCACCTATCACCTGACTTCTTCAGGGCTTATTCAAAACTTCTGTTACTGATCTCAAATAAACAACAAGGGTTAGATTTTTTTTTTCTAACCCCGGCAAAATCTTCTTTCCTTCTGCTCTCACGAAACTACTGATCAAGGGTTTTTACACCCTGGTTCAAATCTTCTGTTACACTTCAGCTCAAAGAATCGGTCAGCAGCTTAAGGCGTCCCAAAAAACCACTGATCCAAACTTATCAGCTCTTCAACAGCGGGAATCTCTCACCCGCTTCCAAAATCCCACCTGCTTCCAAGAACACGTTTCACACTTTAACTTTTTTCCTTCCAAACAGCCAGTGTGTACCCTTTCATCCATCTTTTTAAGCACCTTGGAATGTGCTTTACAAATAAAGATAAGATATCCCATCCTCGCTCGTCGCCAAATGCTTTATGAAATAATTGATCAACCCAAATGGTTAATGTTTCATCATCTTTTTGGATTCTTGAAAGGTGGGCACACTTACTGGTTTGGAAGAAAACAAACAGACTTAATTAAAAATAATGGATATTTATTAAAGAAGTCTTTGAACGGTTGCGCGAATGCGCCAAGCTCCAATTTTACGACCGCATACGCGATGCGCGGTGTCTGACCAATCAGCGAACTCAGTTCAGTCCCCCTCCGTGCGCAGCTGCTCACATTACAACAAGAGGACCAGACTTAGCTTTTTTAGATTTTTCTACCTGGATTATTGAGCATGCATCAGGGTATGCTGAGGAAAGCGTTGCTGCGCATTGGAATATAGTCATTCCTTCCTCCACCGCTTCTACCGGAGTTAGAATGAAGCTGAGCAGCGGACATTTCACCTTGTTAACAGCTGAGAGCCGGCTCGTCAGCTGTTAGAGAGCAAGGTTGCGCTTCGCGGGCGACTGGGAACCAGCTGGCGGGCGACCGGTCGCCCGCGAGCGACTGGTTGGGCACACTTGGTCTAGTGGTTCTACATTTGATGCCCCTCAACCTCCGTCCTGAGGGGAGTGGGGCAAAAAGTGTGTGTGCTGGGTGAGTGGGGTCCTTCATGATGCAGGTGGCTCTCTTCCTGCATCTGGAGGTGTAGATGTCTGTGATGGTGGGGAGACTGACTCCAACATCTTCTGTGCAGCCTTCACCACTCTCTGCAGAGCTTTTCTTTCTGCAGCTGTGCAGCCTCCATGCCACACGTTGATGCTGGAGCACAGGATGCTCTCCACTGCACACCTGTAGAAGGAGGTTAGGACTGAGCTTCCCAGACAGCTCTTCTCAAGGCTGGGGCAGAGCTCCGCGCTCCAGCGAGCGCGACGCCCCACTGTGTGTGCGGCGCTCGCACGCGGCTTGCACAAGTCTTTGAACGGTTGCGCGAACGCGCCAAGCTCCAATTTTACGACCGCGTACGCGATGCGCGGTGTCTGACCAATCAGCGACCTCAGTTCAGTCCCCCTCCGTGCGCAGCTGCTCACATTACAACAAGGAGAACGTGAGAAGAAAGCAGAGCTCTGCCCGGTGAACAGGCGCGCACAGAATGCGCCGTGTGTGGCATCTAGGGAGGACGCTGAGCTCTGCATCGGGCTTCAGCCGTCTGAGGAAGTAGAGTCTCTGATGACCTGATCAGGGCGATGGCGTTAGTCCTCACCTCCTTCTACAGGTGTGCAGTGGAGAGCATCCTGTCCTCCAGCATCAACGTGTGGCATGGAGGCTGCACAGCTGCAGAAAGAAAAGCTCTGCAGAACTAACTGTCCACCTGCTGAATGTCTCTCTAACTGTCCTCCTGCTGAATGTTTCTCTGACTGTCCTCCTGCTGAGTGTCTCTGACTGTCCTCCTGCTGAGTGTCTCTCTAACTGTCCACCTGCTGAGTGTCTCTCTAACTGTCCACCTGCTGAATGTCTCTCTGACTGTCCTCCTGCTGAGTGTCTCTCTGACTGTCCTCCTGCTGAATGTCTCTCTGACTGTCCACCTGCTGAATGTCTCTCTGACTGTCCACCTGCTGAATGTCTCTCTAACTGTCCACCTGCTGAATGTCTCTCTGACTGTCCTCCTGCTGAGTGTCTCTCTAACTGTCCACCTGCTGAATGTCTCTCTGACTGTCCTCCTGCTGAGTGTCTCTCTAACTGTCCACCTGCTGAATGTCTCTCTGACTGTCCACCTGCTGAATGTCTCTCTGACTGTCCACCTGCTGAGTGTCTCTCTGACTGTCCACCTGCTGAATGTCTCTCTGACTGTCCACCTGCTGAATGTCTCTCTGACTGTCCACCTGCTGAATGTCTCTCTGACTGTCCACCTGCTGAATGTCTCTCTGACTGTCCACCTGCTGAATGTCTCTCTGACTGTCCACCTGCTGAATGTCTCTCTGACTGTCCACCTGCTGAATGTCTCTCTGACTGTCCACCTGCTGAATGTCTCTCTGACTGTCCACCTGCTGAGTGTCTCTCTGACTGTCCACCTGCTGAGTGTCTCTCTGACTGTCCACCTGCTGAATGTCTCTCTGACTGTCCTCCTGCTGAGTGTCTCTCTAACTGTCCACCTGCTGAATGTCTCTCTGACTGTCCACCTGCTGAATGTCTCTCTGACTGTCCTCCTGCTGAGTGTCTCTCTGACTGTCCACCTGCTGAATGTCTCTCTGACTGTCCACCTGCTGAATGTCTCTCTGACTGTCCACCTGCTGAGTGTCTCTCTGACTGTCCACCTGCTGAATGTCTCTCTGACTGTCCCCCTGCTGAGTGTCTCTCTGACTGTCCACCTGCTGAATGTCTCTCTGACTGTCCACCTGCTGAATGTCTCTCTGACTGTCCACCTGCTGAGTGTCTCTCTGACTGTCCACCTGCTGAATGTCTCTCTGACTGTCCACCTGCTGAATGTCTCTCTGACTGTCCACCTGCTGAATGTCTCTCTAACTGTCCACCTGCTGAATGTCTCTCTAACTGTCCACCTGCTGAGTGTCTCTCTGACTGTTCACCTGCTGAATGTCTCTCTGACTGTCCACCTGCTGAATGTCTCTCTGACTGTCCACCTGCTGAGTGTCTCTCTAACTGTCCTCCTGCTGAATGTCTCTCTGACTGTTCACCTGCTGAATGTCTCTCTGACTGTCCACCTGCTGAATGTCTGACTGTCCACCTGCTGAATGTCTCTCTGACTGTCTACCTGCTGAATGTCTCTCTAACTGTCCACCTGCTGAATGTCTGACTGTCCACCTGCTGAATGTCTCTCTAACTGTCCACTGCTGAATGTCTCTCTAACTGTCCAACTGCTGAATGTCTCTCTGACTGTCCTCCTGCTGAATGTCTCTCTAACTCTTCACCTGCTGAATGTCTCTCTGACTGTCTACCTGCTGAATGTCTCTCTGACTGTCTACCTGCTGAATGTCTCTCTGACTGTTCACCTGCTGAATGTCTCTCTGACTGTCCACCTGCTGAGTGTCTCTCTAACTGTTCACCTGCTGAATGTCTCTCTAACTGTCCACCTGCTGAGTGTCTCTCTGACTGTTCACCTGCTGAATGTCTCTCTGACTGTCCACCTGCTGAATGTCTCTCTGACTGTTCACCTGCTGAATGTCTCTCTGACTGTCCACCTGCTGAGTGTCTCTCTGACTGTCCACCTGCTGAGTGTCTCTCTGACTGTTCACCTGCTGAATGTCTCTCTGACTGTCCACCTGCTGAATGTCTCTCTGACTGTCCACCTGCTGAATGTCTCTCTAACTGTCCACCTGCTGAATGTCTCTCTGACTGTCCACCTGCTGAGTGTCTCTCTGACTGTTCACCTGCTGAATGTCTCTCTGACTGTCCACCTGCTGAATGTCTCTCTGACTGTCCACCTGCTGAGTGTCTCTCTGACTGTCCACCTGCTGAATGTCTCTCTGACTGTCCACCTGCTGAGTGTCTCTCTGACTGTCCACCTGCTGAATGTCTCTCTGACTGTCCACCTGCTGAATGTCTCTCTGACTGTCTCACCTGCTGAATGTCTCTCTGACTGTCCACCTGCTGAATGTCTCTCTGACTGTCCACCTGCTGAATGTCTCTCTGACTGTCCACCTGCTGAATGTCTCTCTGACTGTCCACCTGCTGAATGTCTCTCTGACTGTCCACCTGCTGAATGTCTCTCTGACTGTCCACCTGCTGAATGTCTCTCTGACTGTCCACCTGCTGAATGTCTCTCTGACTGTCCACCTGCTGAATGTCTCTCTGACTGTCCACCTGCTGAATGTCTCTCTGACTGTTCACCTGCTGAATGTCTCTCTGACTGTTCACCTGCTGAATGTCTCTCTGACTGTCCACCTGCTGAATGTCTCTCTGACTGTCTCACCTGCTGAATGTCTCTCTGACTGTCCACCTGCTGAATGTCTCTCTGACTGTTCACCTGCTGAGTGTCTCTCTGACTGTTCACCTGCTGAATGTCTCTCTGACTGTCCACCTGCTGAATGTCTCTCTGACTGTCCACCTGCTGAATGTCTCTCTGACTGTCCACCTGCTGAATGTCTCTCTGACTGTCCACCTGCTGAATGTCTCTCTGACTGTCCACCTGCTGAATGTCTCTCTGACTGTCCACCTGCTGAATGTCTCTCTGACTGTCCACCTGCTGAATGTCTCTCTGACTGTCCACCTGCTGAGTGTCTCTCTGACTGTCTCACCTGCTGAATGTCTCTCTGACTGTCCACCTGCTGAGTGTCTCTCTGACTGTCCACCTGCTGAGTGTCTCTCTAACTGTCCTCCTGCTGAATGTCTCTCTGACTGTTCACCTGCTGAATGTCTCTCTGACTGTCCACCTGCTGAATGTCTGACTGTCCACCTGCTGAATGTCTCTCTGACTGTCTACCTGCTGAATGTCTCTCTAACTGTCCACCTG
>JBBPBX010061395.1:0-18357 GCA_038048925.1 Garcialebias charrua | reverse complement strand
ACACACACACACAAACACACACACACATGTTTGTTTTGCTATCTTTATGGGGCCTTTACATTGACTTCTATTCATTTTTCATTAATTTCTATAGCCTAACCCTGACCTTTACCCTAAACCTAACCATTACCAGTACAGTATATACCATGTATAATACAATTATAGTCTCACATTTAATTTACTGTTCAGTATAGATGTTTGGGGTACAGCGTGTAAAACCATAACTAAGCCTATTTTTACTTTACAGAAAAGAGCTATAAGAATTATCACAAGAAAACATTACTGCCATCCATCATTGTTTTGTTTTGTAAATTGAAGTTTCTGAAGTTTTGTGATTTGGTTGACTATAATATTCTTTTAGTATTGTACAAAGCTCAGAACTTCACATTACCCTCAAACATTCAAACGCTTTTTGTAAAAAGGAAATGTACTTATAATCTTAAGGGAACAGATATTTTTGTAATGCCACAGCATCGAACCAGTTTAAAGAGTAGGTCTACTTTAATTCAGGGAATAGGTCTGTGGAAGGGTTTGGAAAATGACATTAAAATTGTAAAGTCAATGCCTATGTTTCAGAAAATGATTAAAACTAAAATTCTGAAATAATATATATAAATTGGTTTATATCCAAGTTACTATATATGGTAAATTGTGTTGAGTTATTTATTTTTGTTATATTATTTATAGATGATGTTTGAATTGATTGTTTGAATTGATTTTGTTGATTGATTTTTGATTTTGACCCCTCCCTGGGCTGCCACCTTACCGTGGTGGAGGGGTTTGAGTGTCCCAATGATCCTAGGAGCTATGCTGTCAGGGGCTTCATGCCCCTAGAAGGGTCACCCAAGGCAGACAGGTCCTAGGTGAGGGATCAGACAAAGTGCAGCCCAAAAACCCCTATGATGAGTACAATTAATGGACTAAGTTTTCCCTCGCCCGGACGCGGGTCACCGGGGCCCCACTCTGGAGCCAGGCCCGGAGGTGGGGCACGCTGGCGAGCGCCTGGTGGCCGGGCTTTTACCCATGGAGCCCGGCCGGGCACAGCCCGAAGAGGAGACGTGGGTCCCCCTTCCCATGGGCTCACCACCTGTGGGAGGGGCCAAAGGGGTCGGGTGCAATGTGAGATGGGTGGCGGCCGAGGGCGGGGACCCTGGCGGTCTGATCCTCGGCTACAGAAGCTGGCCATTGGGACATGGAATGTCACCTCTCTGGTGGGGAAGGAGCCTGAGCTAGTGTGTGAGGTTGAGAGGTTCCGACTAGAAATAGTCGGACTCACCTCAACGCATGGCTCTGGCTCTGGAACCAGTTTCCTTGAGAGGGGTTGGACACTCTTCCACTCTGGAGTTGCCCCTGGTGAGAGGCGCCGAGCAGGAGTGGGCATACTGGTTGCCCCCCATCTTGGTGCCTGTACGTTGGGGTTCACCCCGGTGAACGAGAGGGTAGCCTCCCTTCGCCTACGTGTGGGGGGACGGGCTCTGACTGTTGTTTGTGCCTATGCACCAAACGGCAGCTCAGACTACCCACCCTTTTTGGAGTCCTTGGAGGGGGTATTGGAGAGTGCGCCTCCTGGGGACTCCCTTGTTCTACTGGGGGACTTCAACGCTCACGTGGGCAATGACAGTGAGACCTGGAGGGGTGTGGTTGGGAGGAACGGCCCCCCTGATCTGAACCAGAGTGGTGTTCTGTTATTGGACTTCTGTGCTCGTCATGGATTGTCCATAACGAACACCATGTTTAAGCATAAGGGTGTCCATATGTGCTCTTGGCACCAGGACACCCTAGGTCGCAGTTCGATGATCGACTTTGTTGTCGTCTCATCTGATCTGCGGCCGCATGTCTTGGACACTCGGGTGAGGAGAGGGGCGGAGCTGTCTACTGACCACTACCTGGTGGTGAGTTTGCTCCGATGGTGGGGGAGGATGCCGGTCAGACCTGGCAGACCCAAACGTATCGTGAGGGTCTGCTGGGAACGTCTGGCAGAGTCTCCCGTAAGACGGAGCTTTAACTCCCACCTCCGGGAGAGCTTTGAACACGTTCCGAGGGAGGCGGGGGACATGGAGTCCGAGTGGGCCGTGTTCCGCGCCTCTATTGTCGAGGCAGCTTATCGGAGCTGTGGCCGCAAGGTTGTTGGTGCCTGTCGAGGTGGCAACCCTCGAACCCGGTGGTGGACACCGGCAGTGAGGGATGCTGTCAGGCTGAAGAAGGAGTCCTATTGGGCCTTTTTGGCTTGTGGGACCCCGGAAGCAGCTGATAGGTACCGGCAGTCCAAGCGGCATGCGGCTCGGGTGGTTGCTGAGGCAAAAACTCGGGCGTGGGAGGAGTTCGGAGAGGCCATGGAGAATGACTTCCGTACGGCTTCGAGGCGATTCTGGTCCACCATCCGGCGTCTCAGGGGGGGAAAGAGGTACGAGACCAACACCATTTATGGTGGAGGTGGCGTGCTGCTGACCTCAACTCGGGATGTTGTGAGTCGGTGGGCGGAATACTTCGAAGACCTCCTCAATCCTACTGGCACGTCTTCCACTGAGGAAGCAGAGCCTGGGGACTTTGGGTCGGGTTCTCCGATCTCTGGTGCTGAGGTCGCCGAGGTGGTTAAAAAGCTCCGCGGTGGCAAGGCTCCGGGGGTGGATGAGATTCGCCCGGAGTTCCTTAGGGCTCTGGATGTTGTAGGGTTGTGTTGGCTTACGCGACTCTGCAATATCGCGTGGACATCGGGGGCAGTTCCCTTGGATTGGCAGACTGGGGTGGTGGTTCCCCTATTTAAAAAGGGGGACCGTAGGGTGTGTTCCAACTATAGGGGGATCACACTCTTAAGCCTCCCTGGTAAGGTCTATTCAGGGGTTCTGGAGAGGAGGGTCCGTCGGATAGTCGAACCTCGGATTCAGGAGGAGCAGTGTGGTTTTCGTCCTGGTCGTGGAACACTGGACCAGCTCTACACCCTCAGCAGGGTCCTGGAGGGTGCGTGGGAGTTTGCCCAACCAGTTTACATGTGTTTTGTGGACTTGGAGAAGGCATTCGACCGCGTCCCTCGGGGGGTTCTGTGGGGGGTACTCCGGGAGTATGGGGTACCAGGCCCTTTGATAAGGGCTGTTAGGTCCCTGTACGACCGGTGTCAGAGCTTGGTCCGCATTGCCGGCAGTAAGTCAGGCTCGTTTCCGGTGAGAGTTGGACTCCGCCAAGGTTGCCCTTTGTCACCGATTCTGTTCATAACTTTTATGGACAGAATTTCTAGGCGCAGCCAAGGTGTTGAGAGGATCCGTTTTGGTGACCTTAGAATCGCTTCTCTGTTTTTTGCAGATGATGTGGTCCTACTGGCTTCATCAGTTCGTGATTTACAACTTTCACTGGAGCGGTTTGCAGCCGAGTGTGATGCGGCCGGGATGAGGATCAGTTCCTCCAAATCCGAGGCCATGGTCTTGAGCCGGAAAAGGGTAGCATGCCCTCTCCGGGTCGGGGAGGAGGTCCTGCCCCAAGTGGAGGAGTTTAAGTATCTCGGGATCTTGTTCACGAATGAGGGAAAACTGGAGCGTGAGATCGATAGGCGGATAGGTGCAGCGTCCGCAGTGAAGCGGGCGCTGTACCGGTCTGTCGTGGTGAAGAGAGAGCTGAGTCAAAAGGCAAAGCTCTCAATTTACCGATCGATCTACGTTCCCACCCTCATCTATGGTCATGAGCTTTGGGTTATGACCGAAAGAACAAGATCTCGGATACAAGCGGCTGAAATGAGTTTTCTCCGCAGGGTGGCTGGACTCTCCCTTAGAGATAGGGTGAGAAGCTCAGTCATCCGGGAGGGACTCGGAGTAGAGCCGCTGCTTCTCCACATCGAGAGGAGCCAGTTGAGGTGGCTCGGGCATCTGGTTAGGATGCCTCCTGGACGCCTCCCTGGTGAGGTGTTCCGGGCACGTCCCACCGGGAGGAGACCCAGAGGAAGACCCAGGACGCGCTGGAGGGACTATGTTTCTCGGCTGGCCTGGGAACGCCTTGGGATTCCCCCGGAGGAACTGCTCCAAGTGGCTGGGGAGAGGGAAGTCTGGGCCTCCCTACTTAGGCTGCTACCCCCGCGACCCGACCCCGGATAAGCGGAAGAAGATGGATGGATGGATGGATGGAATTGATTTTGTTTAAAGAAGGGGCAGATATGATAAGATTTTTTTTCTTCTTCTGCTACCTTTCATTTCATGTGTTTTATTTTATTATGTGGTTTTGTAAATAGTTTTTTGTGTTTTTATCTAAAATAAATAAATAAAAATAAATAAAAATATACCTAATCCTAAACCTAACACATCCTAAATTCACACCTTAGCACTAGATCTAACCCCTAACCCAACAGGACTTTTTCTTAAGGGGCCCAGGCTTTGGGCCCCATAAGGAGCAGTTGGTCCTCACAATGTAGTATAAGTTAAAAAAAATGGGCCTTACAAATGTAGCATAAACAAGCACACACACACACATGCTCAGACTGAAGCAGATGCCTCAGACTGAGTGGAAATGCGATGAGAAGAGAGAAATTGAGTTTGGACAGAGAAGTGAGAGCTTCTTGCTCTTTCTTCTCGTCGCTCTGCTTTGATGTTGGCACTTTCTGTGCATCTCTGCAGATCTGGACACTTTGAAGTGAGCAGCCTTTGATTTGGACAAAGATTAGGGAATTTGATCCCCGCTCTAAAGGGAGGTGACACGCTGAGCTCTCTTTTTTATTTTGGTGGCCAAAAATTCCTTCTGAGTGAAAATCCATTTGAGAGAGGAGTGAAACGGTTGATCTGTGGATGTGTCTGTGCAGCTGAAGGGTTTGTCAGAGACCCACTGGCTGCACAGATCACCACAGACGACGACAGGCCACACCGTGCACGCCGACACAACAGAGACGACCTCAGCCAAGAACTCTCAGCATCACAGAGATCTGCATCAGCATCATCAGCATCTCTGGTTTGTCTTGGAATAAGATGTGGGGCCACTTAAAAAAAACCTGACCATCCAATATCAGCCCGATAGCTGCCATAGAGGACCCTTCCATCGTCGTGTTGTATTTTATTGAATCTCTGTGTTTTGAATGAAACTCAGACCCAACTGCATCATATTGTGAATGAAGGATGAACTACATCACAATTATGGGCTGTGTTGCATTATGGGATTTTTTTGCTGCCCGTCCAGTTTTAATGAATTGGTTTTCACTGTAATGACATTTTGTCTTAGCCTCAAACTGGAGATGCACAACTCCAGGAAAATCAAGGCCAGTGTGAGTTTGTCTGACGCCGTCCACAATCTGATCCAAAACCTGGACCCGCCTCAGTCGTAAGGCGGATTCAGTTCAAGGGTAATTAAGTGAAAATATGCTAATCTGTCTTTTACTACAATAAACAGTAATCTATTGCTGCCTCTGGTGCTTGGATTTGTGTATTTGTGATGTGAAATATAAAGTCATAACTTGAGCTGAAGCAATGCCGTTTTTCGATTGTGACAGATCAGGTCGTGCACAAACCTGCAGGAACAGGAGGTTCTGGGTTGATGTCAGGCAGCTCGCTATCCCGTCTCCATATTTGAGAAAGATCCACAAGCAACCAGCAAATAAGTTAAAATGGAAGTAAACAAAACATTGAGAACATTTTTAAAATTACATGAACTCAATATAGTGGTTTGGACAGTAAAAAAAACATTCTGCCGTATTTGCCACTGTACATGTCGCACCACCCCATAAGTCACATTGGTACAAATTTGTCTAATAAAGTGGAGAAAAAATAGATAATAAAGACACGTCGCTTCGCCAAATACGTCGCATCTATTATGCGTCACTGCTGACAACCCGAAATGTGGGCCGCTGTTGTGCCAAAAATTGATTGGCTGCTAAAAGGTGGCCGCTGGAGAGTGCACAAAAGGACTTTAACAATGATTTAACAAGATTAACACTTAAAAATTATAGTAAAGGTGTGTCTCAGTCTAACTTTTCTTTAATAAATGTACTTTAATTGTCAAATCAGCTGCATTTCGCCTGGGTGGCGTGGTGAAATGAAGCTGATTTGATGTTTGCTCCAGGAGTTCTGGAGCGAGACAAAGGTGACTTGGTATGGCAAGCCAAGTGTCTCATTAATGAGACACTTGGATTGCCATATCAGTCGACCACCCTCTAGTGGCTGGAAATGGTAGTGCTCAATAGGGGTGCAGGAAAAAAATCAAATTTTTAAAGAATCGAGATTCTTAGTCCTGGTGATTCAGAATTGATTCTAAAAGCCCCAAATTCTTTTTTTCTTTTTTTACATTAAAACCCAAAAGATAAAGAAAATAAAATCACATCTCATAGTATATGAAATAATACATAAAATGAAAGGTGGCAGAAAGAAGAAGAAGAAATCTGACCCGAACCAGTGACCTCCAGGACCCGATAAGGATAAAGCAGGTAAAGATGATGGATAGATGGCTTTTGTTGAAAAGATTTACCAAACAAATCTTTTAAACAAAATCCATCCATACACATTTGAAACATGGATGAATGCAATATGATTTTGAAGTTTATTTTATTTTGAGTTAAATGTTTATGCTGAAATCTTTGTTTAGGTTTGTATTTTGAATTATTTGTGATGGACTGGAGACATGTCCAGGGTGTCCCCTGCCTCTCGCACAGTGACTGCTGGATATGCAGTGACCTCCGGGACTCGATTAAAGCTGCTGCATTCTATTCATATACCCATCTGCTGTATTTATACTGTTTTATTTGACATTACATGTACAGGGAACCCCCGACCTACGAACGAGTTTGGGACCTAAGAACCGTTCGCAGCTCGATCCGTTCGTAGGTAGGGGGTGAAAATTATATTTAAAAAAAAATTATTCATTCATTCATTCATTCAACCTTTATTTATCATGCTAACGGAGCGCGCGCACACATTTAAGCATGTACAGTAGTGTACTGTAATGTTAAACATTGCTATTCACATTTACAGAATAAATAAAAATATATTTTCTTACTTTGAGATGGTCAAAGCCGACATAGGTTGCCATGCGTTGATTGTTTTCGGGCCAAGCAGCGCGGGGGCCGGCAAGCCACCGCAGCTGCTCCAGACCTGTGTTAGCTAGCTGGCTAGCTTCTGCTAGCCAAGCCATGAGCTAGTGTTGGAGCGGCGGCGCGATCAATCTGCAGCTGCTGCTCCAGCCGCTGCTCCAGCCTGAGACGTCCACAGAGCTATTCCAGCTAGTAATTAATCCATATGATGCGATCCTGGTCACCAGTGTTCAAAAGGCCGGCTCCCGTGTTAGCTCCAGTGTTAGCTCTGGAGCTAGCCAGGCCGGAGGTGTAGCCAGGCCGGCCGGAGGTGTTCGCACGGCGGCCTGGCACGATCGGCGATAAATCCGCTGCTGCCTGAGACATCCACAAAGTTCACAGAGACGTTTCCAGCTAGTAATTAATCCATATGAAGCCATCCTGGTCACCAGTCTTCGTCCGGCTCTCGGCAGCTAACCTAAGATGGCGTCCGGTGTTCTACATTAATTTGTGACCGGAGACCCCAGTGACTGAACCTAAAATAGCGTCCGGTGTTCTACATTAATTTGTGACCGTGTAAACTGAAGACCTACTTCCTGTTGCCCAAGATTGCTCAAAAATTGCTCAAAAATGATCAGAAATGATCTTTTTTATCATAATTATTATTTATAAAGCCTTTAAAACAACCAGAGCTGCAACAAAGTGATGTACACATGAAATTAAGAACATTTAAACACAAAAAAAAAAAAAATTTTTTTTTTTTTTTTTTAATACAGTAATTTCATATTTTTATTAAATATGATATGTTCGTAGGTCCCGTGGTTCGCAGGTCGATGGGGTCGTAGGTCGGGGGTTACCTGTATTAATGTTTGCTACAAGCATACATTATTGTTTTAAAATAAATGTTTTATTTGTTTACATTATTGTTTAATCTTTTCATGATTTCAATTGAAAATCGATTCTGAATCGAAAACCGATTTTTAATCGAATCGAATCGGTGCATCAAAAATCGGAATCGAATCGATTCTCCAGACACAGAGAGATTCGCACCCCCTAGTGCTCAATATTTTCCATGTCAGAATGAATGAAATTATCAGATCTCAGCCAAAATTTGATTTATAAATATGAGACAAAAATCATAAATAAGTCACAGGTATGCTAATTTATGTTAAAAGATTTATACAACAAAAAATATGGAATTCTTTAGATAAATGCCTTTTTTATTAACATTAAAATGACTGTGGGATTCCTAGTTTTCCCATAACCACCTTCTCCCACAGCTGTAAATCAACCACACCTGCACCGGTTTTTCTACCTTCACACTACTGGTACTTACATAACAGACGTTCAACCAACGCTGGAGCATGAGGTAACTGAGCGACAGCCAGAAACATGAGCTTTGTGAAATCTTGACTAACTTTTGATATTTTTACCTGTTTTGTCCAGTTCTGCTCTGCTGTGTCTCCTCGCCTTCCTCCGGGCCTCTTGTGACTGCGTCTGGACCATAAACCTGAACACCAAGACTCAGCTGGAATCCACCTCTGGACTCCACAATCCAACCACGTTACTCACCATCGGACTAACTTGGACCTTGCATCTGCCCCTCTCAAACACGACCTGCAAAACAAACTACCGAGAGTACTTCAGAAAGGATCCACTGAACCTGAGGATCAAACATCATCCTCCACGTCCAGACAAGCATCTGCTTCTTTTCTGTCCAAGCGCCAAACAAAGCGTGAATGGTTTTTTAAATTTGGCTTGTTGCTGTTTTCTCTGGTTGGCCTCCCACAACCTGCAGAAACAGGAGTGAAACTTGCAGGAGGAGAGGGAACAGGAAGCAGTTGTGACACAAGAGTCGGATCTAAACATCCAGGCCTCAGATTACTGATCAGGCGTGAGTGAAGAGTTTCACTCCTTTTCTTTCCTCTTTTCACAGATAATTAAACATGAATCGGCTCAGGGGCTGTGAAAGTAAATGAAGCGCTGAAAAATCTCCCAGACGTCCAAACGAAAACGCTGAGACGCCGCTGCTGTTTCACCTGCGGCTGCAGAGGAGAGACTAAAACCCTCTCCACTCTGAAACTTTTATCAAAGCGACACATTTTACATCATTAACTCAACATGTAGCGTTCATCGAAGGGATGCACATCGCTCACTGCCTTTTGTAGCAGATTTTAAAGGGGACCTCAGATGCATTTTTTAAATTTTTATGTTATTTCTGTGTGCTATCTAGACCCTATTCCTTCAATTTAATGCACAAAATAATTCTTAGATAATCAATTATACCCTTTTTAATTCTGCCAGTTTTAACTTTCGTTTTGAACGACCGGTTTCTGATAGAAGTTCTGAAGTCCACGCCCTTCAAAGATCTGTTTACGCCCTCGTAACAGCCAGTATCTGTAATGTGTTGTTGTTTTAAAATTAGCTCTTTTTTTATTACTCATTTGACTTACTGTTAGTGCTAGCTTAAGATAACTTACCGAAACCCGTCTGAGCGCGCCGCAGTTTGCTGCTCCTTTTAGCATTAGACCACCCGAATCCGAAGCTAATGTTAGCTTGTTCCTCTTCCGGTTTTCGCCAGCTCCGCTCGGAGACTTTGGGCGTTATCGCTGTTCCAGTCAAGACAACACAAAGTTCACCAAGTGTCTCCCGTAAATTAATCCGTAAGGGGAAGGTCCTCACTGCTGCGAGGCTGCTGCGAGGCTGCAGCAAGGCTGTACAGTTGAAGCTCCGCTCCATGGCGCCAGAAGAGGGTCCCGTCGCAACCGGTCTCTACGCCGGGGGTATGCTCGTTTAATTTTTGCCGGCGGCGCGTTGGGAGAGATCGCAAATACACTAAAAATTGAACTAAAAAACATAAAAATAACAATTATACTTTATTTATAAAGCCATTTAAAAAACCACAGCTGCAACAAAGTGCTGTACACATGAAATTAATAACATATAAACAAAAGATGAGATGAAATCATGAAAAACAACAGTCATGTGTTTAATACAGAAGTGGGTTGAGCCTAACCAGGTGAGGGGCTGGACTCAGGTTTGAGGTGGGTTGTCCTCGCGCCTGTGACGTCACAGGCGCGATTGACTTCCATTTTATTTCAAAAACGAACCGTTTTCATCACAGTAAAATAAATCTACTTAGAGTAAATAAACCACTGGGTGCATTTTTTTGGCACAAGGACTGTTTTTTTATGAAGTAAATACCCAAAGTTTAGTAAAAAAACATTAAAAAGTGAATTTTGCATGTGTGGTCCCCTTTAAGAGGAACGTTTTGTGTTGAAAAATGACCAAGTTGTAGCCATTTTGGTCAAAACTTTTAAAAAGCATGATGTAACCTCATGCGGTGTAGTGTTGCTATATTTGGTGTGATCTGTCATTGCTTGGAGTCTGGGTTGTGAATTACTGTCAGATACTACCTCACCAACCTTTAGCTCATCATTTGTAAAATTAACTGAACCATAGCCAGAGTTGTGTTTTCTAAGCTCAGCTGGCTGTAGCAGCCATCTTGGTTTGAACTGGCTCTAAAAGTTAAACAGTTATAAATCTACAGCCACAGATTACCGTATTTTCTGGCTATAAGTCACAGTTTTTCCACAGATTTGTCAGTCCTGCGACTTATATGCCGAAGCGACGTATACAGTAGTATAATAATTTATACTACCGTATTCACCACTGCACCCTGTGTTCACTCATTCATTCAACCTTTATTTAGTCAGGTTAATCCCATTGAGCCTCGAGGACTCATTTACAAGAGAGACCTGTCTACAAACTAAAGAATGATGACAACAGCAACAGTAGATTTTCCTTAAACAATCAACAACAGACAAACATAAGAGAGAAATACAGATTTTTTTAACAAGTTAAAACAAATATGTCAAAGTAGCAAAACAGACAGATTATAAGGTAGATGTAGAAAATCAAAAACAGGAACATGTCTGCATTGGTTTTTGCCAGGATTCCAACAGATTCTTAGAACCATTTAGAGATGTTAACATCACTGATTAACTGGTCACCATTAACTTCACGCAGACTCTTCCACTGGTACATTTCCATCTTTCTGCCCTCATACATCTCCTCCTACATGTCACTGCGTGAGTGCAGCTACAGCGTGCACTCTCAGGACATGATTACCTGCAGTGTTCCGTCAGTGAGGACTGAACTTGGCAAAAGGGCCTTCTCCTACTCTGCTCCTGTTTCCTGGAATATCTTACAAAAAGATCTGAAGCTCTCGACCATGGCCTCTCTAAATGGCTTCAAACATCTGCTGTTGCTGGTAAGAACCAATGCAGACATGTTCCTGTTTATAGTTTTATACACCGCCTTATAATCTTGCTGTTTTTTTTGTTTTTGCTACTTTTTCCTTTTGACTGACCTTTTGGTCGCCAATTCATTTTTATTTAAAATTTTAAAAAATTATATTCTTCCTTTATGATTGTCTATTGTTGTCGTTGATGTCCACTGTTGTCATCATTCTTTGTTAAAGGAATCAGGTCTTTCTTGTAAATGAGTCCCTGAGCCTCAGTGAGATTAACCTGTCTAAATAAAGATTGAATGAATGAATGAAAACATATATATACAGTATATAATATATATTCCATATTCATAACGCAGTTTTTGACTGGCACTGCTCTGGCCGCGATGGATGGACGGTTGGATGGATGGCGCCACACCGCACAGGCGAAATGAAGCTGTTTTGATCGTTAAAGTGCACTTATTAAGCAAAAGTTAAACTGAGACACACCTTTGCTATAATGTTGAGCAAACAAATAATGGTTTTTAAGTGTTAATCTTGATAAATTTTGGAGAACTGCAACAGCGAGTCCTCCCGTGCGCACTCGCTTGGTGCAGGCGGAGGAATGCTGGAGAGTTAGCAGCTCCGGTCGCAACAGATGGACGGATGGATGGTGCTGTGCTGCCAAGGTGAAATGAAGTGGTTTTGACCATTAAATAAACACATAATAAACGTGACTTATATGCCGAAGCGACTCATATGTTTGGTTTCCTCTTCATGATTCTTTTTTTTGAAGTGATGTGACTTATATGTCGGAAAATACGGTACTTTCTAAGACGTTCATTAAAATCCATCCAGTGGATGATGACATATTTTGCTAACAGACAGGCCAAGTTTTACATCCAGATCTGCGCTCAGAGTATAAGTTGCAAATCAGTCTCACAGCTACTGCCACACTAATATTTTTTTGCTTAATACGTTTAAAATTGAGTTTTTTTTGTGTGTGTGTGTGTTTGCTGCAGCAGCCATTTTGAACCAGTCTGTGTCCTAAAGTACGGTAGATCAGTCAGAGAAATTCCAACAAACTGAGAGGAAGCTGCCAAACACATGTGAGGTCGAAGGTCAGGCCAGCTCTTGATGAACAACCACGTGCACAAACTCACTGCATGTAATAAAAATAAACTCCCTTCAGCGGTTGCCAGGGAATCGTTCCACTTAAATGTGATGCGGTGCAGCTCCTGCAACACGACACACCTGGCAACCCATGAGCAACAACATGTGTTGCTATAAAATTCAGCCTGATATTCAAATGTGAGTTTAGTGCTTCACATTCTGGAGCTTGGGCTAACATCAAATAACAATGAAATGCATGGAGTGTAAGCAAACACAACTTGAGGGTAATCTTCCTCCACCTGAGACGCATTAAAAATGACAGGTGTGTCAGAGCTGCGACACTTAGAAGTGCGTAACCCCTGGATGCTTTAAAACGAGAGCCTGCGGTACGGAGGCGAACGAGCTGTGACATCCATCCTAAGTGAGATGGATTACAGAGTGGATTTGAATAACAAGCAATTTACTGGCTCGGATGTGATGCTGCGAAAAGGAGAGCTCCCATTACACCAGGTGTTTTATGGAAAACATTTTACCTTTTTTAATTTTTCTGTCGTTGGACCTGTTTGAACAAGCTGCTGGTAGATGTGGACGCTTTGACTCGACTGGTAACGTCAAACTTTAATCTTCCAGAGAATTTGTGATTAAATGAATCCTGAGCTGAATATTACACCTATTACAACAAAGGGTAAATGATTTTAGATACCGTTAGCGGGAATAAAAGGTGAAACTCGGATGTTTCTACCACCGAGAAAAAGAAATCAGGATTTTTCTTTGACAAGGACAAGAAACGATGACTCGTCTTACTCTTGAAAGCGTCGGGTCCAAGACGTCTTTTCTGTGGAGCTCAGTTGGAGCAGACTCTGAAGAAGCATCGACCTGAGGGAATCAAACCCAACACCTGCTGCTGAGTCCAATGGAAACAGTGACAAGTTGTTACGTCCCTCTTGAACACTTATGGACACAAGACAAAAAGAAGGTAAAAAAGAAGTTTATTTTTCAGCTTATTTTCCCCAGGCCGCGGGCGAGGTCTCCGCAGCCGGCTCCCTTCTGAGGAAAAAAAAGGCACAGGAGCTCACCTCATTTGCCCTGTGTCATAAAAAAAAAAAAAGCAAAGTACCTTATTTTTCGGACTATAGGTCGCAGCTTTTTGCCTCCTTTGCATGCCCTGTGACCTATAGAGAGGTGAGACCTGTTTTTGGATTTTTTCCCATATTTTTAGACCAATTTTTGACTCAGATATGACCATTTTTCATTTTGGCAAAAAAATGGTGCAGTACCACTTTTGTCCGCTAGGGGACACTTCCAGAGAGTCCACCGACCGTTTCCAGCTCATGTGTCCGAAAAATGCCTCCTCTGCTCGGACTGACTGTCGCTGCTCGGCCTCCTGCGCTGGAGGTAACTTCTGTTTGCTATGTTTGTTAGCCGTGTTTGTTAGCATATAAATAGCTAATAAACCACTCGGCGGATATTTTTTCAGCTTACAGAGTGTAATTATATGTGTTTCATTTACAAACTGTTGACCTGTATGATACATTTGAGATAAAATTTGATTTATTTATAATTTATTTTCGCAGTGCACGCGACCGTTTGGAAGATGTCAAACCGAAACAATTTAAATCCAGCAGATTTGACCATTTCGTGAATTTATTAAGGAACGGTTAAGCTCAGGAACCCTTGTGCTATAATGTCAGCTATAATTTTTAGCAAACAAATAATTGTTTTTAAGTGTTAATCTTCTTAAAGCCTTGCTGTGCGCTCCTGTGGCAGACATTTGCAAACACTCGTCCACATTTCCGAGTTGTCTCAGCGGTGACGCGTCACATCAGCGGTGGATGACGTGTTACGTCGGCAGTGACGTAGGTGCGATCTATATTAAGGTGCGACCCGTTTATGGATTTTTTCAAATTTTTGGCAATAATTGGACAAAACGACCTGTATTCCGGTGAAATCTATAGTCCGAAAAATACGGTAGTTGAATGAAAGTTGGACCTGATGAGTCGGCGAAAATTAAAATAACAACTCAAAAGAGGGCCAACCCGAGTAGGGCCGTCGAAGCCTCTAGAAGCGTTGGACTAAAGGTTCAAAAACTCCCAGCTATGATGTTGGAACGAAAAATGGGACTACCAAATTCACCAGGTCAGAAAAGTCCTTGTAAAAGAAAAAACAGCAAAAATGCACGTCCAGCCACACAACCGCTACTAGTTTCACTAGAGCTCACACGAGCAAGCACCTGCTCAAACACAACTCCCTTAGGAGCAAAAACCAAACAGCCAAGGGTGGGCGGAGAACACACCTGATCACAATACTGTACTTCACAAACTCCTCTTCCTTTCACCAAACCTCCGCGCCCTGCAGATCTCTGCCCAACATATTTATAGGCGGGATCAACAGCGCAGCCCAAAGAGTACGGTATGTAGACTAGCCTGATTTAAATCAGGCTTTAAAAAAGGTGTTCTCAGCAATGTGGCGCAAATGGCAGCCAACGTAAAAAAAACATGTTGGGGCTTACATAATAATGTCCCGGGACATAACACAAGTCAACAGGTGATACGTGGAAAACCCCTGCAGAGGTGCTAAACAAATCAATGCCACTGATGGACACGTCGGTTCTGTTCACACTTTGGATTCGGTTTGGGTGATCCGATTTCAGACTCCAGCTGTGACGGCATTCACATCTGGCTGATAAATGGCTACTCAAGGCTCACCTGCCTTTTTTGAATACTCTGCATAAAGTGCCTAACAAGGATGGTCTGACCCGAGCAAAGTGTCCAACAACACGTCTCAACCGAGACGTCCACGCTGGCTTGGTCATGAGGAGGCCACTTGCTCCAAGACAACCTGAAAGCCACCAACATGGACGCATCCGCCTGGGAAGATCAGCAGAGAAGACACCTGGGAGCTTTGAACCCAGAGGGGCCAGCAGAGGAACATCAGCTGCTTCAGTGGGACAAGAAGAAGGCCAGCTGAAGCAACGAGAGTTGTCCGTGTGGGACAGAGAAGCAACAGTAACATATTCTGTGTTTTAGTCATTTTAATGTAACACGATGCTGGTTACTGTTCGACGCAGCACATTACAGCTCCCAGTCACCACTTGGTTTGAAAACAATCAGAGCAAACCCACTAAACTCACCACCCCACATCCCACAATGCACTTCGGCTCTTAAATCTGTAAAGTTAAAGTTGATTGAACGGGCATCACACTGAGTCACAGATTTGGAGGATGTCTTGCTCAGTCGGTGGAGAAAATGTGTTTATCTGTTGGTTTTATGTGTTTTCAAATGATTATTTTAGTTATTTGGGTTTTAGGTGATATTTGTTTCTTCTAGGCCAGGGGTCTGCAACCTTTACGATAAAAAGAGCAGTTTTTCACCGTTGTTCACTACATTAAACGTGTCCAGAGCCGCAACAACCTGCTACAACTGTGGTTATCAACTGGTGGCCCATGGGCCACTTTGGGTTTGCTGGAGGGGATTTTGTGGCTAGTAAGGGTCACACTATAAAGCAAAATATATCTAATGCTTTTTAACATTTATTAAAGAAAAAGACCAGATTCTTGTAAAGGGGAAGTTTTCAGTGTTTATCTGTTTTTAAATTAAAATATATACTGTATATATAAACTATGCAGACAGTTCTTCATGAAAATAAATAAAGCATCAAATTAAAGTATGTTTTACTCGTACTCGATCCAGTGTTCACATATTTGTAAAAGAAATGGCATCAAATCTGTTTGAATTCATTCTTTTTTGTTGTTTGTACCACCAATAAAATTCAGTTTTATGTCAGTTTTAGCCAAAGCTTGAAAGAGCCACTAAAGAGGGAGCAAAGAGCCACAGGTTGCAGACCCTTGTTCTAGGCCTTTAAAAGTATTACTGGTACTCTCTTTTAAATACAGTAATAATAAATAAATAAAACACATAACCTGAAACAGCTTTACTTTAAACATTGAGTTTTTTCTGATCTGCTGCTGATGCTGGCCATTCAGAAAAACTGACTAGAAAAAAAAGCTGAAAAAATTAAAGCAATTTTGAAATCAAGCATGTCTGGGCTGTTGTAGGTTGTCAGTAAAGACCAGGCACTGCAACAGAAACCAGACAAAGGCCCAGAGAGACAAAGAACTTCAACATCTCATCAAATCCACTGGGTCAAAACAAATACAGAAGGTGAGGCGCGCCATCTGCTGGTGGAAGAGGAACATTACAATCAACATGTCATCAATTCATTCTAGCCTTCACCTGCCTCAGAAGTCTGCAAGCTCAGGATCATATTATGCAATAGATAAGTATATTAGTATAGTATAGTATAGTATAGTATAGTATAGTATAGTATAGTATAGTATAGTATAGTATAGTATAGTATAACAAGAGGAAATCTTAGCACTTTGAGATTTTTATTAATGAAAAGTGCATTATAAATGGAATTCAATATTATTATTATTAAATCTGGAGTGGTAGAGAAGTATGTTAGACTGGTACAGGACATGTATGAGTTTAGCAGGACATGTATGAGGACAGCAAGACATGTATGAGGACAGCAGGACATGTATGAGGACAGCAGGACATGTGTGAGACAGCAGGACATGTATGAGGACAGCAGGACATGTATGAGGACAGCAGGACATGTATGAGGACAGCAGGACATGTATGAGGACAGCAGGACATGTATGAGGACAGCAGGACATGTATGAGGACAGCAGGACATGTATGAGGACAGCAGGACATGTATGAGGACAGCAGGACATGTATGAGGACAGCAGGACATGTATGAGGACAGCAGGACATGTATGAGGACAGCAGGACATGTATGAGGACAGCAGGACATGTATGAGGACAGCAGGACATGTATGAGGACAGCAGGACATGTATGAGGACAGCAGGACATGTATGAGGACAGCAGGACATGTATGAGGACAGCAGGACATGTATGAGGACAGCAGGACATGTATGAGGACAGCAGGACATGTATGAGGACAGCAGGACATGTATGAGGACAGCAGGACATGTATGAGGACAGCAGGACATGTATGAGGACAGCAGGACATGTATGAGGACAGCAGGACATGTATGAGGACAGCAGGACATGTATGAGGACAGCAGGACATGTATGAAGACAGCAGGACATGTATGAAGACAGCAGGACATGTATGAAGACAGCAGGACATGTATGAAGACACAGGACATGTATGAAGACAGCAGGACATGTATGAAGACAACAGGACATGTATGAAGACAGCAGGACACGTATAAGAACAACAGGACATGTATGAAGACAGCAGGACATGTATTCATTCATTCATTCAACCTTTATTTATACAGGCTAGCCTCGTTCAGTCACGGTATGTATGAAGACAGCAGGACATGTATGAGAACAACAGGACATGTATGAAGACAGCAGGACATGTATGAAGACAGCAGGACATGTATGAAGACAGCAGGACATGTATGAGGACAGCAGGACATGTATGAAGACAGCAGGACATGTATGAGGACAGCAGGACATGTATGAGGACAGCAGGACATGTATGAGGACAGCAGGACATGTATGAGGACAGCAGGACATGTATGAGGACAGCAGGACATGTATGAGGACAGCAGGACATGTATGAGGACAGCAGGACATGTATGAGGACAGCAGGACATGTATGAGGACAGCAGGACATGTATGAGGACAGCAGGACATGTATGAGGACAGCAGGACATGTATGAGGACAGCAGGACATGTATGAGGACAGCAGGACATGTATGAGACAGCAGGACATGTATGAGGACAGCAGGACATGTATGAAGACAGCAGGACACGTATAAGAACAACAGGACATGTATGAAGACAGCAGGACACGTATAAGAACAACAGGACATGTATGAAGACAGCAGGACACGTATAAGAACAACAGGACATGTATGAAGACAGCAGGACATGTATTCATTCATTCATTCAACCTTTATTTATACAGGCTAGCCTCGTTCAGTCACGGTATGTATGAAGACAGCAGGACATGTATGAGAACAACAGGACATGTATGAAGACAGCAGGACATGTATGAAGA
>JBBPBX010061394.1:10337-21139 GCA_038048925.1 Garcialebias charrua | reverse complement strand
CCGGAGGCATGTCTCATGAATCCAGAGTAATAATAAGACCCGCCTCACGTCACATGCAGGAAATCCATTTCATAGTTTGCAGCCAGCTACAGCGTGTGGATTGAGTGAGTAGCACTTTAGCTAACAACTAGCCAACTTTTCATCGTAACATGTCCGCTGTGTGGAAGTATTTTACACTAAACACCGCAAGACAGCAACGTGCAATGTCTGCAGAGCCATAGCACCACATTAAACCACGGTCAAGTTAGTTTTATGCTGGACATTCGAGCTCCGGGGCTTCAGCGGGACGCCACACTCGCTGAACTGAAACAGGGAGACCGACCGTGGCCAGCTGGACAGGTATAAAGCTATTTAATATTTTATTTTATTCATTTATTCATTCATTTAAAAGAGACAAAATAAAACAAATCCATCAAAAAGAAAACATTGAATGTAAAGAGTGCAGAAGGAAGAAAAAAAAGTCTTATATCACCCCCTTATAATAAACATTGAACCTGCGCGGCCCTTGGCTTGTAGCAAATTTGTTTTTTTGGCCCTCCATGTATTTGACTTTGACATCCCTGCTGTACATGCTCATACTTTTCATGTTCATACTTTTCATGTTCATACTTTTCAGTTGGCCAACATTTCTAAAAAGCCTTTTGTTATTGGTCTTATTCTAATTTTCTGAGATACTAAATTTGGGGTTTTCATTAGTTGTCAGTTATATTAGAAATATGTCAGTCTGTGTGTAATGAATTAATATAATAAACAAGTTTCACTTTTTGAATGGAATTGCTGAAATAAAACTATTAGAAACGGGCATTAAAGAATAAAGTCAAACTGTTATAAAACAATAGATTCTGATCAGAAAGTTCATTCTCAACAGTCCAGGTATCAAATCCGCTCATTCTCAATCAGTTCATCTGGACAGTTTCTTTTTAGTAGAAACGTTTCACCCTCACTCCAGAGGGCTTCGTCAGTCAGAGTAGTCCAAAGCAAACTGAAGCTACCCCACCAAGTAAACAACTTAAGTGGACCAACCAGTTTGCTGCAGTGTCTGCCTGCCTGGGAGGAGTCGACGAGGGACAAGCCCCCAGAAACCATCTTGGCTACAGCAAACTGGTTGGTCCACTTAAGTTGTTTACTTGGTGGGGTAGCTTCAGTTTGCTTTGGACTGCTCTGACTGACGAAGCCCTCTGGAGTGAGGGTGAAACGTTTCTACTAAAAAGAAATTGTCCAGATGAACTGACTGAGAATGAGCGGAATAGATTCGGATAATCTCTTTCATTCTTTTTAGGATGAGCCAGAGCTGATGGAGATGTTGCAGTGGCCCTTGTTACCATCACCAGTGACCATGACACAAATCCAGTTCACTACGAGCATGAACTTTGTTACCAGCCTGTGAAAGTTGGCATGTTCACTGAAAGTGACATCATTGTCAGCTGTCCCAGATGTGTGGATGCCTTCCTGCTGTTTGGGCTCACCTCAGGTATCTCAAAGCACTTACCAACACTTTTGAATGTGTTCAGAAGATTTTACCTGGTCTAGAAGATGGTAAACTGTCAGCCAGGTTACAAAACTCTCAAGAATGACCTGATGATACATTTGTAAGAACTCATAGATGAAGAGTTGTATTTAATGAATCTCCCCTGGAGTTTAAAGTTTTTTTTTAGTTTGAAAATGATTCTTTAAAAGCTGCTCTGTGGTGTTTAGCCCGTACGACCAAATACACAAATGGACCAGTGTTCTTGTTCTTGTTTTA
This sequence comes from Garcialebias charrua, assembly GCA_038048925.1. NCBI lineage: Eukaryota > Metazoa > Chordata > Actinopteri > Cyprinodontiformes > Rivulidae > Garcialebias > Garcialebias charrua. Next base: position 19,395 of record JBBPBX010061394.1, on the reverse strand, counting down.
AAGAGAAACTATTGTAAGTTGTGCCCATTTAGAACTGGTTTTATGGTTAATGTAACACCTTTTAGTTTTCTATGGCCAATGTTGTTAAACAGTTAAACCATTGTCATTTGATTCAAGTTGTTGATCTCTTGATGTACTCTGGTATTAGTCAAAAAGCAGAAAGTATTCATTGATTTGACCTTTGATTAGTGCAGCAGCTATTTTTAATTTGATTTTAATATTAGTTTATGTTCTGCATTAATTGATTAGTTGCTCAGTATTTACTTTTTCACAAATAAAACCAGAAACTGAGACTAGAATCTGAACATTGCAGCATACATTTGATGTAAATGTAAAGTTACTTTTATACTGCTCTCTCTAGTTTGTTTGTTTTTTCTCCTTTCCAATATTTATTGCGTTTTTATTTTATTTTAAATAAGCCAAGAAAGAGCTGTTAGATCGAACATGTTCACAACGTGGTCATTTCAAGTTTGTTCTACTCGATGTATTTAAGGCAATCAGCTGCTTCAGATTTTTTGTAAGTTTAGCTTCATGTGCATTGATTAATACAAAGTCAACATTTCGGAGTACTTAAATCAAGGACAACAAGCTAATAAAAATTAAGTTTTGTTACCTTTAAAAATGTCTCATCTTCTACTTAAATTTTTGAGTTCTGTTAACTAACTTTCCTGGGTTAAAAAGGTGAAAACTTTAAAATCTTGATAAATGAAAAAAATTGAGTTTATATAAAAACTTTAAATGCTAATGAGTAAAATATACTGTCTTGATGAACAATTTTAATTAAACTCAAATCAAAATGTAGAAGTAGCACTAAACAAAATTTTAGTTTTGGGGAAGAAACCTCAACTCTAACATTTTGTGGCCTATGATTGCCTCCATGTTTGAGTTGTGGAAACTTATTTGGTTTACAGTGTACAGGGAGAGCATTCATTCAACATGTAAACCACATGCAGAAAGACCCCTGGCTGGGATTCTAACACCTACAACAGTGCTACCACCTGCACCAGCCTCCAAACCGTACATTTACTCAGAATAACTCAAGTTTAGTCTTTTGCAGCTTCACAAATCATTTTCATGTGTTTAAAGGTTCAGTCTGCAGTTTCTGTAGAACGCAGCACTTAGAAAAATTTTCAACAGGCAAAGCATTCTGATCCCTCCCCCTCAGAGCCATATATGGCTCTGCTCCCCCTTGCTCTGCTGAAATTCAAGCTCTGTTTTTATTGGCTGGTTAACGGTGGGTCACGGTGGCTTTTCAGAAATGCTTTTAGTAACACCTGGAGAAGCAAGGGGACTATAGTTTTTTGAAAGATTACTTTGTCTAACATCAGTCTGTCAGGAGATAGTGACAAAGTGAAGAAATATGTTAAAAATATATTTTTTGAAAACTTACAGACTGCACTACAGAAACTGCAGACTGCACCTTTAAACTGGTGGGATTTTTATGGAGTCTTGTGTAGCTGGTAAGCCAAGTTTTATCTGTATCTACTTTTGTTAATTAAATCACGGTTAATAAAGGTTCTGAACCAAATTAGTCCACCTCCGATATGAGTATCATAAACTGGTCCAAAACGGATCCGGGCTGGATGTACCCAAAACCCCTCTTTAATGAGTGGATCCGGATAGGGTCCGGGCCATATCCGATCCGGATCCGTCCCAGTGTGCAAGTGGACTCCGATCCGGATCCGTTTTAAGCATCTGTTTCAGATCCTACGCTAGATCCGGAACGGATCCGGAATCCGTTTGCTATCTGGGAAATACTTCAAACATTACGGTGACATTCTCTACATGAATGCTCCTACAAGCACCCTGCAGATGTTGGATGTTGTCTATCATGGTGCACTAAGATTCATAACTGGTTGTGATTATCGTACCCACCACTGCACCCTGTATTCACTGGTTAACTGGACATCATTAACCTCACGCAGACTCTTCCACTGGTACATTTTCATCTTCAAATCACTTCTTGGTCTGCTGCCCTCATACATCTCCTCCTACATGTCTTTGCGTGAGTGCAGCTACAGCGTGCGCTCTCAGGACATGATTACCTGCAGTGTTCCGTCAGTGAGGACTGAACTTGGAAAAAGGACCTTCTCCTACTCTGCTCCTGCTTCATGGAATATCTTACAAAAAGATCTGAAGCTCTCGACCTTGACCTCTCTAAATGACTTTAAAATGACTTTATGCTTATGTTTATTAAATGTTTTAGTGTTTAGTGTTTAGATGGTTACTGTTGCACCGAGGGACTGAGAGAAACGCAATTTCGGTCCTGTGTATGTCCTGTACATATTGCAGTTCTGACAATAAAGTTGACTTTGACTTTGAAACCATGTTAAGTACCCGACAAAAACCAATGCAGACATGTTCTTGTTTTTAGTTTTCTAAACTGCCTTGTGATCTAGCTGTTTTTTGCTGATATTCCTCTTGATTAATCAAAAAGGCGTTCAATACAAGATCAACTGGACTTTATTTGTAACAGAAAACGTTTCGACTCCCATCCGGGAGGCTTTCTCAATTCCATGAACAACTGTGAGAAGTTTGGAGTTATAACAGAACCACACACCATCATATGTAAATTTCAAGCTGAGGTAACACATACAGTACATGTAAATTGACAGACCACACCTTAACAGTAGGGGGTTCCCTTGAGGTCTCTGACAGAAGACACACAACTGTATGTAAATTGACAAAAAACAACTCCCAACCAACAAACAGAGGCTTCTCAAAGAAATTTGTTAGTCTAATTTACAGACAAGACACCTCTGTTCCCATCCGGTGTAGAACGTTTCGGAATCAGTTCCAAAACTGAGTTATAAGTCTTGGAAAGCTGAAATCTCAGACCTCCTCCTCTGTTGAGAGAAGGTTTTTCTCTCTTACACAAAGTCTCTTACACAGTAGTTTGTGTAGAAAAATTAAGTAGAGTTATTCATTTTTGTGATGTAGTTTGTGTATTGCAGTTAGGAAAATTAAGTAGAGTTATTCATTTTGTGATGTAGTTTGTGTATTACAGTTAGAAAAATTAAGTAGAATTATTCATTTTGTGATGTAGTTTGTGTATTACAGTTAGAAAAATTAAGTAGAATTATTCATTTTGTGATGTAGTTTGTGTATTACAGTTAGAAAATTAAGTAGAATTATTCATTTTGTGATGTAGTTTGTGTATTACAGTTAGAAAAATTAAGTAGAATTATTCATTTTGTGATGTAGTTTGTGTATTACAGTTAGAAAAATTAAGTAGAATTATTCATTTTGTGATGTAGTTTGTGTATTACAGTTAGAAAAATTAAGTAGAATTATTCATTTTGTGATGTAGTTTGAAGGTTATCATTGGTTGAACAAACTGTGAAATAAGGGGCAGATATAATAAGATTTCATCTTCTTTCTGCTCCCTTCATTTTATCCTACTTGTATTCTTGTATCTGATGAAACTGTCTTGTATTGTTCTTTTAAAATGAATGAATAAACATCAAATCAAAATCAAATCATACAGATAAAATTACGATAAAAGTAAGCTTTGACCCTTTTGAATTGTTACAGGGGAATTGATAATCTGAAAGTACTATCATTTTATTAAGATACTTGAAACAGACTCGTTTGTTTGAGTTTTATTTATTTTATTTTATTGAACGCCATTCCAGTTCACACTCCTAAGCAGCAGGTGACAGTAAACGTCAAATATAGTCTTCCAACCGCCAAATAAAATCAAAGAAGAAGAAGACAACCTGGCTAGCGGGAAAACGTCTTCAAGCTGCGCACTGCGCACGCGCGTTTCTTTTCACTGGGAGATAGTTGGAGTGGAGAGGCGGGAGAAACAATCATGGCGGAGAGGCCCGAAGATCTGAACCTTCCGAATGCGGTGATCACCCGCATCATCAAAGAGGCGGTGAGTGGAGCGGGTGGAGGTAGAAGCGGGTCTTTAACGTGTGTTTGAACGGTGCCGCAACTTCAGAACCGCAACAAATACTACAACACCTAAAACTGACAGAGACCGTGAGTTTTTAAACAAATGAAAACTAAACGGAGATGTATATCCAGGACAAATACATAAATGTATTTTAGTGCTGATATAGTTTAACAAGAACTAAAACAGAAACTGTCACTGAGCGAGTCTCTCAGGCTGTGCGCGCTCCCGCGGAGGTTGATCACAGTTTGATGGACAATCACTTTTTGACACAACACCTGCCGTGTCAGTAGACCTGCCTGCATTAAGATGCAGGCACAATGATCTGCTTCTGGTTCTTGACAGTTTTTTTAATTATTATTATTATTATTATTGTTGAGGGGGGAGTGGCGGAGCTCTGTGCTCCACGTAGAGGGCTGTGGTAGCTCAGTGGTGTGATTGTTGTGGTGAGCCCTGAAGGAGGAGCAGCTGAAAGAAGAAGAAGAAGTATGTGTGTTTAGGTCCATCAATTTACTAAAGTCCCTGTGGGCTGACTGGATGTGCTGGTGAGCTTCAGCACCCTAGATTTACCATATACCAGATTTATTTGTAAAGCACTTAAAGGGGACCACACATGCAAAATTCACTTTTTAATGTTTTTTTACTCAACTTTGGGTATTTGCTTCATAAAAAAACAGTCCTAAGGCCAAAAAAATGCACCCAGTGGTTTATTTACTCTAAGTAGATTTATTTTACTGTGATAATTTAGGTTTCGTTTTGAAATCAATCGCGCTTGTGACGTCACAAGCGCTAGGACAACCCACCACAACCTGAGTCCAGCCCCTCACCTAGCAACCCCTGGTTAGGCTCAACCCACTTCTGTATTAAACACATGACTGTTGTTTTTCATGATTTCATCTCATCTTTTGTTTATATGTTCTTAATTTCATGTGTACAGCACTTTGTTGCAGCTGTGTTTTTTTTAAATGGCTTTATAAATAAAGTATAATTGTTATTTTTATGTTTTAGTTCAATTTTTAGTGTATTTGCGATCGCTCCCAACGCGCAGCCGGCAAAAATTAAACGAGCGGACCCCCGGCGTAGGGACCCGCGGCAACGGGACCCCTCCTCTGGCAGATGGAGCGGAGCTTCAACTGTACAGCCTCGCAGCAGCGAGGACCTTCTCCTTACGGATTAGTTTACGGGAGACACTTGTGCCTCTTATCAACAGGTCTGGTTCCTGTAAGGTCCCATTGTGGCTAGTTTGGGCCAGTTCCTATGGGACCGGTTTATTTCTGTACCCACTGCACGCTTAGGACCCCTTTAGTGGGCGTGAAGTTCTCCTGCAGTGGGCGGGTAATTCTCCTGCAGTGGGTGGATCATTAATATCAACGCTTCTAACCAGCTGGTGGCGCTAGTGATACATTAAGCTCTTTATTAACCACTAACACACACATTAGAAGAAGAGCTGGAAAAGAACACACAACCAAAGTGGATGAGCTTGTTTCTTTTTTGAACATTCTGCTTTGTCTGTGGCTTTTTCAGCCACAGACAAATGTTCATATACAGTATATATATATATATATATTATATATATATATATATATATATATATATATATATATATGTGTGTGTGTATATATACACATATATGTATATATATTGTATATACATACATGTGTACACATACAAACATATGCGTGAGTATATATATATATACACACACACGTGTTTATATATATACATACATGTGTGTATATATACACATATATGTACACATACATACATAATATATACTGTACATACATATATATTTATATATACAGTACATACATATACACATATATACATATATATATATATATACATATATATTTATATATACACACATTGATGATGGTGGAGTACACTACTTTGGACAAAACTGAAAGTGGCATGCATCCTAAAAAATCTGCGCCGCTCCATTGTCCCAGTTGATCAACAAGTGTGTTCCAAACTAAAACATTTGTAATATAAACTTAACAATATGTAATCAATCAATTCCAATCAAAATATCAAAGCAACTTTATTTAAATACTGTAAATGTTACATGTCAATAAAATTGTAACAGTTTAAAAAAATGAAAGATTGGTGTTATTTGTAGAAACAGAAAAACATATTACTAAATCTGCAGTTATGTATGAAATATGGGATCTTAACCTGTTGTTCCAAAACATGTAATAATAATTAAAAGTAAAATTTGGCCTATAGGCTCTGTGCACAAGTGTCGTAAATCACTTGCGCATTGACAGGAAGCCGGCTTCCCAGCTTCCGGTCTAGCCCCGTTCTCTGTTTACAAGAGCTGCCCAAGACACAAGTATCAGCTATGTTCATCGTATCGTTGATGTCTGGTCCCCTGCTCCGACAAGCAAACGTAATAAGGGATTTAAATTGTATATCTCAAGTTTCCTGCACAGGGTAAGTAACGTTAGTTTGATCGCGTTGTGTTGTTGCTACCTGTTAGCGGCTAACGTTAGCCTATTAGCAACGCGATCTTTTTTTTGTGTACTCACGTTATAGAAACAGCTTTTCCACACTTAAACAAAACGGCTCATATTTTGTGATCCTTCTACAAACATGCTGCTCTTCTCAGTTTCATGCAAAAATCAGGAGACAGCTGTGAAGCTGTTGTCAGGGCTCTGTGTCAGGTCCATGAAGAAAGCTGAAAAACCTCACCGTAGGGTGAAGCTAGGATTGTTCAGATGACAGTTTTAAAATTGCTGGTTCAGTAACCCCACGTTCCTGTTGTTAATGGGGATTTAGCTAAGATGGTAATTAAATGTCAGTGTGAGTCAATCTAGTACATTCAGCTACATGTTTACATTCTTGGTCTAATTATTTTGACCTCGTGTGTTTTTATGCAGCTCTCAGAAACTAAAGTCTTCACTCCCTCATGTGCACCTGCTGCTGAGAACCATATCACACCTGGGCAAAGGTAATGTTTTCTCCATAGAGACTTGATTTTACTTCAATTTTTATTGATTTTACCTGTTTAACTTGTCATTTTATTGTATATTAAATTGAGTTTTTAGTTCACTGTGTGTTAGTGTACTGACATGTAAATACTGTACACACTAATCTAGGTTCTGCAGGCTGTGCTGCACAAGCTATCTCGCCTCTTTGCTGCAGAAGCCTGGTGTTGGAGGAGAACCACCTTCCTCCGCTTCCACACAGAGTCTGGTCTTCACCAATTCCCACCATAACCAGCAGCCGCCCCCGAGCTGCAGGCTGCAGCACAAGATTTTGATGGCCGCTACAGTGACACACAAGTTATCCTGGACTGTACAGAACTACGGTGTCAAACACCTTCATCCCTGCTCCTCCAGAGTAAAAAGTCTTCTCTTTGGTCAGGAAATGGAGATATGAAGTTTGACAGAAAAGCTGATGGCACAGTCTTGAAGAAAAACAAAATGCTGTCATTTACTTATATTGACATTGTCTTACATTTGTAAGTAGATATTCTTGATGGAAACATGTTGTACTGTTTTCTTTGGAGGTAAATAAAAATAAATGTCACATTTTTGTAAGTGCAGTACCTAAACATTTTATTGACCACTGTATTTTGGTATGTGGATATCTTTTAAATTAATTTTGTTATTGTACCTATGTAAAATAAAAATAAAGTTTTTTGAGAGGTCCAACTTTGAAAAACCTTGTTTATTTGAGTGTCAAAAACAGGGTAAAGTTAAAACATATTAATCAAATGCCTTAAATGAAAATTACAGATATATTATCCATTCAATTGGATTTTTTTTAAATTATTGTTAGTCTTGTTTTATAGCCACAGTAACAACAACACAATATCCTCTGTATTTCAATATTTGAACACTTTAATTGTGAAATAGAAGGTCAAGATTTTGCAGGTAAGAAATCATATGCTAAAAACCTTTAAAATAAAGCTTTTATTGATTTATGGAATCTGCTACGAAGTAGGTAAACAGATTAATGAGGGCTGAAAATTTTACAAAAAAAATCTTGTAATTGCTTTGACTGATAAGGTATTTAGCAGCAGCCAGAACCAGGCCAGCCTGTGCTGATGTGTTGGGGCGCAGACGACGCTGAAGAAGGGCTGCTTGTTGAGATGGACTCTGACGTGCCAGAGGCAAGGAGGGGCCGGAGTGTCTCTGAACCAGCTGGCTCAGCACACGGCTCTGGCTACAGGCCAAAGTCACCTGCAAACACACACACAATAATTAAATCTATATCATGCACATACATTCAAACAGGACTGCACAGATACTGATGAACTTACGGCTGAACTGTGACGACAGAGAGGTGGTGTTAAATTCAGAAACCTTCATGTCCCCGCTGGAGGAGGATGGTGGAGGTACAGGTGCTCCCAAACCTGGCAGTCGACCAATGGAGGTGTTGCTTCCTAGGGTGCTAACAGGAGGAGCAGTCTGGGAGTGAAGACTTTAGTTTCTGAGAGCTGCATAAAAACACACGAGGTCAAAATAATTAGACCAAGAATGTAAACATGTAGCTGAATGTACTAGATTGACTCACACTGACATTTAATTACCATCTTAGCTAAATCCCCATTAACAACAGGAACGTGGGGTTACTGAACCAGCAATTTTAAAACTGTCATCTGAACAATCCTAGCTTCACCCTACGGTGAGGTTTTTCAGCTTTCTTCATGGACCTGACACAGAGCCCTGACAACAGCTTCACAGCTGTGTCCTGATTTTTGCATGAAACTGAGAAGAGCAGCATGTTTGTAGAAGGATCACAAAATATGAGCCGTTTTGTTTAAGTGTGGAAAATCTGTTTCTATAACGTGAGTACACAAAAAAAAGATCGCGTTGCTAATAGGCTAACGTTAGCCGCTAACAGGTAGCAACAACACAACGCGATCAAACTAACGTTACTTACCCTCATAGTTGTGCAGGAAACTTGAGATATACAATTTAAATCCCTTATTACGTTTGCTTGTCGGAGCAGGGGACCAGACATCAACGATACGATGAACATAGCTGATACTTGTGTCTTGGGCAGCTCTTGTAAACAGAGAACGGGGCTTAGACCGGAAGCTGGGAAGCCGGCTTCCTGTCAATGCGCAAGTGATTTACGGCACTTGTGCACAGAGCCTATAGCTCAAGTAAAAATGCTGACCTGTAGAACATTTCTACATTTTCACTG
>JBBPBX010061393.1:0-12929 GCA_038048925.1 Garcialebias charrua | reverse complement strand
TATATATATATATATATATATATATATGTATATATATATATGTATATATATATATATATATATATATATATATATATATATATATATATGTATATATATATATATGTATATATATATATATATATATATATATATATATATTCTCTCTCTTTTGTTTTCTATTGTTTATTGTTTGTTTGTTTATTGTTTAAGGAAATTCTACCATTGCTGTTCATTGTTCTTTAGTTTTAGCAGGTCGCTTTCGTAAATGAGCCCATGAGGTTCAAAAGATTTACCTGACTAAATAAAGGTTGAATGAATGAATGAATGAATATTTTTATAACTCTGAGAAAGTAATTTCATCTCAGAAAGTATATTATTACAACCACAAGTGGAGGGAATAATGGAACATGTCAGTGTCCAGCGCCGAGATGGCTCTGGAAATTGGTTGTACTTGCTCTGTTTTTCAGTATTGCTTAAAATAAAGTCTCTGCAATCATCTACTTCAAAAAAAATCTTACAATCATGTCAAAACATGTTCAGACATTTAATGTTGCAACATAATTATATACCGACTGAAGTGGTATTTGTATGTTAACTTTGTCTTAATACATTTTAATGGAAAAATCCTATTTTGAAAAAATATACTTACAAAAATGTCTATAACTCAGTCATTGCTACATATATTAATGTAAAATTTGGTGTGGTAGTAGCTGAGAATCACCCACACACATATTCTGAATTCTAGAAGACTCAACACCTCTGGGTTTTTTTCTCATTAAATTTATTCATTTTACATCAATAAAAAACAACATTTAAACATACAGTGAGTAATATAAAAGACATACAATGAAAGGAGGCAGAGAGAAGAAATAATATTATAGTATCTGCCCCTTTTTTTCAGAAAACAAAAAATACAAAAGCAAACTCAATCCAAACAATTGACTCAAGCAATGTTTTCCAAGTAATTGAATAAAAAAACTTCATTTGTTGACTAGAAAATTACTAATAGAATGGATTTAGCTAAAGCTTTTCGTATTTTGTTAACAACTTAGATTTGATCTTTTTTTTAAACACAAGCATAGATTTAGCATATTTAAAATTGTTTTCCAAATTGTTCCATAAATCAATTCCCTGTATCGAAACAGTCCGACCCTTCAAACTGGTCCTATACTGAGGTTTTGCAAAAATCTCAGTTCCCTTAAAGGAGAAATGTAATCAAATCTGAAAAAATCGATATAACAAGAATTTCATATACCGGTAGTAAACAACACACATAAACATACTTAGTATGCTTTTTTCAAGTCAGTAGCTTAAAGAAATAGTTTTTTACATTTTTCCTGCTACATGCCGAAGTACAGTGATTTCTGTAGTAATTTTCTGGACGCACTTTTATGACACAATTAAGACCTCCTTTGCTATCTTACAATAACACTGAAGCTATAAACCCATCATTACTGTCCTCTTGTCTGTCATTTAAAATGGAAGCAGAAGACTTTTTTGAATCTGAAGGATATCACTTTAGTTTGTCAAAAACAGTTTGGTGATTTAGTGCATTAATGGGCATTTCTATCCTGGAAATACGAATAGCCGTGCGTTAGCCGCCGCATGCTAACGTTAGCATGCTAGCGCCGTATGCTAACGTGGAAGTGGGGGTGTTGAAAATGTCCTGAAACAGTTACCAATGTCTTGTTAAGCTCTGTCTTCCCCAGAACATAGTAGGATCTAAAATGATTTTTAAAGATGAAGGAGCAAGTTGAAACATGCTGTCTCCCTCCTTGCTAGCAGGCTCCATTGGGAGCTGCCTGGCTAACTAACTACGGTGGCCCTACACGGCCAAAATTCTACAGCGGCCGAATGCACAGGAGCGGTAAAAATACAATATAAAATTTTAAAAAAGTTTTAAAATCGATTTTGGGGCTTTTAGAATAGATTCTGAATCGCCAGGACTAAGAATCTTGATTCTTTAAAAAATAGATTTTTTTTGCTGCATCCATAATTGCTACACACTGAAACCTTTTTGTCCACAACTAGATACACACACTAATATTACTGTATGAGGGACGACTCGTTGCACTGCCTACGTCATATTCAGGGGACGGAGAGCAGGCAGGAGGAGGGGGGTCAAAAACACCAGATGAGAATTTTTTCACTTTGCAAAGTCTAAATTTGAGTTAGGATGACATTTTTGACTTGTGAAAATTTCTCAACAAGCTTATTTTATGCTTTTCATTAGACTACTATTAGCTTAAAAACACTTTTCATTTCTCCTTTAAGACTATAACAAGACCTTCTCTTGACAAAAAAAAAAAACATTTGAACGTTTGGAGGCAGTAAGTTATTTTAAGCTCTATACATAACTAATGAAATATTATTATCCACCAAATCATAAAATTTCAATAACTTAAGTTGGTTATTGGATGGATGACAATAAGTTTTTCCTAAAATAATTTTCACAGCTCTTTTCTGTAAAATAAAAACAGGCTTTGTTATAGTTTTAAATGTCTTCCCCCAAACTTCAACACAATAAATTAAATGTGGAACAAAAATGTTATTATATAACAAATACAAAGCTGTCTCATTCAAAAAATCTTTAACTTTATACAGTACCGCAGTAGATCTGGCTAACTTAATTTTTACCGAAGTGATGTGCTGTTTCCACGACATTTTCTCATCAATTACCACACCCAAAAATGTCACCTCATTTTCTCTCTTGACTTCCACACCATCAATTTTTAGAAAAAAAAATCCAAATTCTTTTTTGTATTACTAAATAACATGTAATTGGTTTTTCCAAGATTCAATGATAGCTTGTTTAATTTAAACCAGGTTTGTATTTTAGCAAATTCCATTGTTATCAACGCAGTCATTTGTTCAAAGTCACTACCAAAATAAAAGAAGGTAGTATCATCAGCAAACAAGATACAATTTAGCAGTCCAGACACCTTCACTAAATCATTTACATATAAAATAAACAACTTTATCCGAGTATCGAGCCTTGTGGGACTCCACAAGTAATTGTACAGAAATCAGATGGTATATCGTCAACATACACAAACTGCTTTCTGTCCGTCCAATAGCTTTGTATCCACTGCAGAGCTTACCCTCTAATACCATACCTGTTTAGTTTATTGACAAGAATAGTATGGTCAATAGTGTTGAACGCTTTTCTTAAATCAACAAACAAACTTATACAGTGTTTTTGATCAATGGCTGTGGTGATTTTTTCTGTTAATTCCATAAGTGCCATTGATGTGGAATTTTTCGATCTGAATCCATATTGGCTAGCACATCAAGCTGTCATGTTTTTCAAGAAATGTATCTAATCTGTTTACAAATACTTTTTCAATAATTTTTGAGAATTGTGGTAACAGTGAAATGGGTCTATAATTGTCAAAAACACCTTTATCACCGTTTTTAAAAATAGGGATCACTTTAGCAACTTTCATATTATCAGGAAATATGCCCTCTGAAAGAGACGAGTTACATATGTAAGTAAATTCATTCATTCATTCATTCAACCTTTATTTATACAGGCTAGCCTCGTTGAGTCACGGGGACTCATTTACAAGAGGGACCTGTCTCACTCACACCAAACAACCATCCACTCTCACACTCACACCTAGGGTCAATTTAGAGTCACCAATCAGCCTAACAAGCATGTTTTTTGGTCTGTGGGAGGAAACCGGAGTACCCGGAGGAAACCCACGCATGCACGGGGAGAACATGCAAACTCCACCCAGAAAGGCCCCGGACCGGGATTTGAACCGGCAACCTTCTCGCTGAGAGGCAGCAGCTCTACCAGTTGTGCCACCGTGCTGCCCAAATGCTTCAATGACCTGATGTATTATACTTTTTACAACCACCATATCCATATAAACCCAATCCCTAGATCTCTTGTCTGCAAATTTTTCAACTATCAGAAGTATTTCCTTATTGTCAATTTCTTGTAGAATCATAGTATCTTCACAGTCTTCAATCAAAAAGTTCACATTACCATCAACACTTGGGATTGCATTTGCAAGATTTGGTCCTATTCACAAAATGGTTATTAAATTCATTTACAATTTCATTTTCATCTTGCATTTCTTCATCGTCTTTCTTGAAAAACTGTGACAAGCTCGTATTATTTTTAGGATTTTTCAAAACACTGTTCAAAACTCTCCAGGTTCCCTTCATATCACCATTTGTTTTATGTAATAAATCACTACAAAATTCTCTCTTTTGTCTTTTTGTAATTCCTGTTAATTTGTTCTTATATTTTTTATTTAGTCTCTGCCTCAGGAGTTCTGCATTTCAAGAAACAAGAATACAGATAGTTTTTTTTTGCATGCATTTCTTAAACCTGTCGTCATCCATGGTTGATCTATAGAACGTACTCTCGTATTGTGTTTTTGCACACAATTTTTTTTGTACAAGACATCCAAGATATTCATAAACTCATCACAAGATTTGTTTACATCAGTCACGTAAACATCTTTCCAGTTTTGTTTACTTAGGTCATCTTTTAATTTATCTAATGCTTTTTGAGACATATTTATTACTATATATATTTTTTAAGTGTTTGTGTAATACTATTTTCTATATAATAAATTGTGGAAATTGGTAAATGATCACTCAAATCGGCTATCAAAATAACTTTTTTTATATTCTCATTTGTTAAGTTTGTGAAAATATTATCAATTATTGTAGCTATGTATTGGAGCTATGTGATGTTATTCTGGTTGGACTTGATATTAATGGAAATAAATTTAAACTGTACATTGCATGTATGAATGCGTTAATATTGTTTGAATCGGTCTTATTTCCCAGGTCAATGTTGAAGTCACCACACAAGAAAATCGTTTTGTTTCTGCTCTTTTCTAATAACTCCAGGATTTTATGAGAGCATAATTCCATATTTGATCTAGGAGATCGATATGCACAGCTTATTATTATGTTTTTGTATTTTCTATTTATTATTTCTATTGTTATCATTTCCATTGAATTGTCTACAACTATAGACATGTCACTTATTAATTTACATTTTATTTCATTATTAATGAATAGAGCAACTCCTCCACATTTTTTCTTTTTATTTATATTCATATGATATAAGTCATATCTTTCTATATAAGCATTGATTATATTTTCATCATTCAACCATGTTTTGGATAATGCTATTATTGTAAACTTTTTGTTTAATTGCTTCAAATAATCTGTTATCTTTGATATATTTGCATTTATACTTCTGCAATTAAAGTGGATAATGGAGAGACCACCATCTGATACCTTAATTGCGTTAAACTATTCGTCATTATACTATTTACTTTCTCTTGTTACAAGAAGTAAATTTTTTACAATTTTATCTTCCATATTATATATTTTGAATTCTGATTCTTCGCACATCATTGTCATTAAAAAGTATTTGACCATCGGAATGTTTGTTATATGAATGTTGTTGAGAATTTTACTAGACTGTAGATACTGTTCTCCTAAAAGTTCTAAGTTCTTCCAAACTTCTCCAAGTCATTTAATTCTCTTATTATTTCAGGTAATGAGCCGTCCTGTTTTTTAATCCATATTTTACCGTTTTTCGTCCACGTGGATACTATTTTATTCTGTCTCTTTAACATTATTGCTTCTCGTGCAATCATTGTTAAATGTTTGTTTATATAAACTTTTGTTCCCTTTAATTTTTTTGCTTGCACAATTATTTTGTTTCTTTTATTTCTATTGTTGAACCTTACTACAATTACCGGCTTAGATTGTTTAATTTTACTATGAAGGGTATGGCATACAGCAATGTCATCATGATCAACATCAAAGTCTTTATCCTGTAGGAAAGATACCACTTGGTCTTCAAGAGTCTTTAGCTCTTGAGGTGATGATTCTTCTGTTATCCCCTAATTTTTATTGACTTTAGTATATAATCAATTTTTTATTTCCAATCCAGTAATTATTAAATTGTCTTGTCTTGAATTTTGTTCCAATTCATCGATCCGTTGTTCCAATTCCATTATTTTTTGTCCTTCAAAGTTATTTGTGATTTTAATTGATTAATCTCATCAAACAAGCCCATGAGTTGCTTTTGTTGAGATGTTATTTTCACAAGTTCCGAACTCATGAAGTTTAACAATTTCTTTATAATAATAATAATAATAATAATAATAATAATAATAATAATAATAATAATAATAATAATAATAATAATGAATTTAATTTATAACACACTTTTCATTAATGAAAATCTCAAAGTGCTACAAAGTGCAACAAAATTAAAGGTAAAATAAAACAAGTGATAAAACAAATAAAATCAATAATAGTATCATCTAAGATCAAAGATAGAATCATGAGGAGGCAGAGTAGGCTCGCTTAAAAAGAAAGGTCTTCAAGCCGCTTTTAAAGTCAACCAGTGTCTGTGGAGCTCTGAAGCAGTCAGGAAGAGAGTTCCATAGGCGGGGGGCAGCCACACTGAAAGCCCGGTCTCCCATGGTCCTTAATTTGGTTCTCGGAATGTGAAGGAGATTACTGTTCTGTGACCGTAGAGACCGGGTGGATGAATATGGAACAAGAATGTCCTTTAGATAATCTGGTGAAGTTCCGTGTAAGCATTGATGTGTAATGAGAGCAGTTTTGTACTGAATTCTGTAGGCGACAGGAAGCCAATGAAGGTTATGGAGAATGGGCGTAATATGTTCAAATTTACGAACTCTCAACAAAATCCTTGCTGCACTGTTTTGAATATATTGAAGCTTCTGAAGGTATTTACCAGGGATTCCAATAAACAGGGAGTTGCAGTAGTCGAGCCTGGAGGAGACAAAAGCATGGACGAGCTTCTCAGCATCAGAAAAAGTTAGGGATGGGCGAAGTCTGGAGATGTTTCGAAGATGGAAGAAGCAGGTTTTAAACAGAAGCTTAATGTGATTTTCGAATGTAAGATGAGAGTCCATTTTTATTCCAAGATTTGTAACAGAGGTGGAGAGGGGGATGTCTTGTCCAGAAAAGGAAATTGTTGTTATAGTTGAGGTTTGTAACTGGTGAGGGGTGCCAATCAGTATGGGCTCAGTCTTGGATTAGTTTAATTGAAGAAAGTTCTGATTCATCCATGCCCTTATTTCCTCCAGGCAGGTAGAGAGGGCAATGAGTGAGGATGGAGATGATTATGGGGAAGATGTTTATGTCATCAACATCATCAGAGTTTTGCTCACTCAGAGCTTGTTTGTCCTTTTTGGATTTATTTGCCATCTTCACAAAGAGCCAACTCCCAATGTCAATAAATCCACAAAAAATGTATGAGTGACTAGGCCTGGTCATCGACCCACATTACCGGCAAAGTTGGTCCGAAAGGAGAAGAAACAGACCTCCTCCACGGCCGACCGTGGTCTTCCTCAGCAGCAGCTGCTCCCGCAGATGGAAGGAGGAGAAAACTCAGCCTCCCACACCATCCGCCGACAACAGCCACCTCACTTACGCCGCTCGAACGCCGAAGATTTTCAACCCCGCTGAACGACAGCCAGCACTCGTCCAAAGCCCCCCTCGAACAGCCCCCGGACGGTGGCTGGCAAGCCTCGGATCCAACCTCCAGAGAGAGAAACAGGCCCCTCAGCCCCGACAGCCCACAAGGCTGAAGCCGACTGCGGGAGCTCCCCCGCTGCTCCAACTCCGAAAATGGTCCAACGCCGCCGATGGTCCAACTCCGCCGATTTACAATCCTGCCGAACGACAGCCAGCACTCGTCCAAAGCCCCCCGTCGAACAGCCCCCGGACGGTGGCCGGCAAGCCTCGGATCCAACCTCCAGAGAGAGAAACAGGCCCCTCAGTCCCAACAGTCCACAAGGCCGACACCGACTGCGGGAGCACCGCCCCACCCAGAGGCAAGCAAACCACCACCGAGGTTATATTAATGCCCGTTGAATTAATTTGAAAAAGATTGGTTTTAAAGAAAAAGTCCAGAATAAGTTATTAGTTTAGTCCGCATTGCCTGGATTGATCTGCTTGAGTTTTCTATGATTTTATGACTCCCAAGCGGAGCGTTTCTCAGTACGTCCGCTCGTGGCAGCCATATTCTGTATTTGTTTAATTTTGGTGTGCAAGTGGCTGGGGAGGTGTATTTCTACGGTGGTCCTGAGGTGTAAATTAATAACATTTGAGAGAGAAAAAAACAGAATAACATTACAAAACAAAAAACCAATTACATTTGAAAAAAAAAACATAATTAAAACACATTTGAAAAAAATTGAATTATAACAAAGTTTTGTATTTTTTATTTATTTTATTTTGGAATCTCAGTAAAAAAAAAAACGGAACAAATGGTACACAGACCGCACATCCTTGATGAGAGTTCGTATTTGTATTTTGTTATTGTACATTGTTCTGTTGTTCTGTTTTACATTGTTAATAAAGTGGAAAAAACGCACACACAAAATACCCCCCACCACTTGGCTTGATGTAATTCTGTATTTTTAAATGCAATTCTTTATTTCTTTTTTTATGTTGTTCATTTACACCTCAGGGCCATCGTACATTTCCCCAAGAAAATGATACAGTAGTAGCTGAGAATCATTCACATCACACACAGGGAAGGGGTGGGGGGTGACATCTTGCAATAGCTATGTTTACATGGACATAAGTAATTGGATTAAGCAGCCATTCGGAAAAAAACTGCATCATGTAAACGCCCCATTTGTGTGTTCCCTTATCAGTCATGTCACTCTGTGCAACATTTTGCTATGGGAATTGCGCCCCCGCGCGATTACCTGAAGGAATACATTCACGCCTTTACAGCAAGGGCGTCAGCGTCGCGCCAGAGGCCCCGCCCTCTGGGTACTTAAGCCGCTGACGCCCATCCATCAATCTCTTATTGCCCTTCACCTCGCTTAAAACCTGAACTTTGTGGGACTTCTCTGTTGTTGCATTGCTCGATCAGAGATGAGCTTGCTCCCTACGCTGAGCGTACAGAGAAATTTTTCCTGCGTACTGCTGGGCTGGCGAAAGCTAGTCCAGCATTTTTCTACTTACCTCGAAGTTTTCTTCTCTCTCCGCAGCTGCTTCGCTCGACGGCACTAACTACGTCACAACACTCCCTGCTAACCATTAGCAGGCTAACCAGCGAAAGAAAGACGACGGAGAGGACGACTTCGAACAAAAGGAAACTAGGAACAGCCTCGACGCTTCTCGTCTCCGGACATGGCTCCCAAGAAAGGAAAACGGAGGACAAAGACTCAGAAGAAAGCCAGAAAGACGACGAACCCTCGCTCACGCCCCTGCCCTAGCAGCTGCGGCTACTCCCTCTCGGCGACGGACACCCACGAGGCCTGTCCTGTCTGCCTAGGGATTCTGCACGCGAGAAAAGTGCTGGAATCCCCCGACTCCTGCTCCCACTGCTGTCGGATGCCGTCGGTAGTGAGGAAACGATACGTGGTCGCGTTGGCTAAATCTGTGGCGAAGGCCGCGGCGCTGAAGGCTGCACGCCTCACGAAGCTGCTCTCTCCCGAGCCAGAGCTCGAGAACATAGACCTGGAATGTAGCGGTCAAGTCGGGGATGAGAACGTGTCGGACTTCTCGGTTCCCAACGAGGACTCGACGCCCGAAGTGTCTGACCAAGACGCCGAGTACGGTTGCAGAGGGGAAAGTGTGGATTCCTCTCAGAACCTGGTGCAAATTCTACCGGAATCGGACGTGTCGGTCCTTGCTCTGTTTGACCAGTACCATAGGGCAACAGATGCCCTGCAGGTCGCGTGGCCAGACCCCATGCCTCGCCAACAGGTTACGAGGCTGGCGGGAAACTACTTCTATGCGAAGCAGCAGCCGACGACGTCGCAAAAAATGCCCATTTTCCCAGACTTCCTCATGGAGCTCACACGCTCCTGGGCGGAACCCGGAGCTCCCATGACGTTGCCACTATCCCGACTCCTGGAGTTCGCAGGAATGGAGGCAGCAGGTCTCGCCAGTGCACCCCTGATAGAAGAGACCCTGGAGGCTCATCTGGCCCCCGCAGCTACGGGGGCGAAGCCAGCGCTGCCCAGCATGGCCTGCCACGTTTCGGAGAAACAGCTTGAAAAGTGCTACAAGGCTCAAGGTCTCGCAGCTCGTGCGATGAAAGCGTCAACCATGATGCAGGCATACCTGACAGAAAAGCTGCAGGAACTCCAGGTAACGACAAACGAACAAGCCGCAACGGAGGCCATGGAGGAGGCCCGTCGTGCCTCTGACTTCGTGCTACGCATGATGGGGACAATAGCCATCACGCAAGGCAGAGCAATGGCGGAAATGGTTGTCGTCCAACGCCATCTTTGATTGACTTAGACAGACCTCACGGAAATTCAGAGGTCCTCCTTCCTCCAGCACCCGATCGAGCCGACGGGACTATTCGGGGGAGCCCTGGAACGCATCCAGGCCAGGTTGGAACAAAGACGCAAACAGGCGGAAGCCCTCCGCGAGGGGCTTCCGAGGAAAAGCTTTGCACTCCCAAAGGAAGACATGTGTCTCCTCCCACGGAAGAGACCTGCTGGCGAAAGTGAGACTTTCTAGTATCGGCCAAGGGCCTCTTCACTGACCCCATGTCGAAAGCAGATTCGGGCCTGATGAAACAGGACAAATTAATAATTTTACAGGTTTGCCCGTCCACGCGGTATGGGAACCTAACCTTTTGAGCCCAGTCTCCACTTGTAAAACACTACGAGGAGCTGGTGACATGTGTGCGCGCACTAAACATGACTCGCCTACTTTATGTGTAATCAAAACAAACACTGTTTCATGCAAGTACAAAAATAAAAGTACCAAAGCACAGACTGCCCTGGTTCTTGACTTTAGTCCCACTTTCATAAAACACAAACCATGTGGTCAAACTATGAACCGTAGCAAGATACACGAGCTCTGCCTGAGACAGTCAGATCTCGCGATATCTTCTGTTGAGTCAGAGTCAGAGTCAGAGAGAATTTAATGTCATTTGCACCGCATGTAGTACATGTGTTGAAAACGAGATTATGTACACAGGGTCCCAGTTACATCCAACAACAAATGCAAGAGAAAAACAATAATAACATCTAGGATTAACTAAGAGAGACATCAGCTAGTAATACACTAAGCCCTAATGTAGTAGAAAAACATCATTATAAACAGCAGCACGAACATGAGTCATTATGAGCAGATGGTCACAGATGAACGCAGCAACAAGAAACAGATCAGTATCAACATGATGTGACATTTTGCAGTGTTTATTCTTATTATTTATTTATTCATGAGTCTGACAGCCTCAGGGTAGAAGCTGTTCCTCAGTCTAGTGGTTCTACATTTGATGCTCCTCAACCTCCGTCCCGAGGGGAGTGGTGCAAAGAGTGAGTGTGCTGGGTGAGTGAGGTCTTTCATGATGCAGGTGGCTCTTTTTCTGCATCTGGAGGTGTAAATGTCTGTGATGGTGGGGAGACTGACTCCCACAGACTTCTGTGCAGCCTTCACCACTCTCTGTAGAGCTTTCCTCTCTGCAACTGTGCAGCCTCCATGCCACACGTTGATGCTGGAGCACAGGACGCTCTCCACTGCACACCTGTAGAACGAGGTGAGGACTGAGCTTCTCAGACCAGCTCGTCTCAGCCGTCTGAGGAAGTAGAGTCTTTGATGTCCTTTCTTGATCAGGCTGGTGGTGTTATTGCTCCAGCTGAGGTTATCATTCAAGTGTACACCCAGGTACTTGTAGCTGGAGACCACCTCCACCGCAGATCCACCTATATACAGTGGGGTGTGGGTGTGTTTGTTCCTTCTGAAGTCCACAATCATCTCCTTCGTCTTCTTCACATTCATGTGAAGGTTGTTCTCTTTGCACCAGCTCTCCAGATGTTCCACCTCCTGTCTGTAGCTGGATTCATCATTATCTGTGATGCATCCCACCACAGCTGTATCATCTGCAAACTTAACAATATGACAGCCTGGATGTGTGGCTGTACAATCATATGTGAGCAGAGTGAACAGAAGAGGGCTCAGCACACATCCTTGAGGAGAGCCAGTGCTGAGGGTGATGGTGGAGGAGGAGAAGTTGTGGATCTTCACGGACTGTGGTCTGTTTGTTAAGAAGTCTAGTACCCAGTTACAGATGGAGGGGCTTAGTCCAAGTGTGGATAGTTTGTCTATCAGAGTTTGGGGGATCATGGTGTTGAAAGCAGATGTGAAGTCCACAAAGAGCAGACGCACGTATGAGTCCTTCTGATCCAGGTGGGTGAGAGCAGTGTGGACCACAGAGGAGATGGCGTCCTCTGTTGATCGGTTCTCGCGGTATGCATATTGATGAGGGTCCTCGCTGATGTTGACGGTTGTCTTGATGTGGGACATGACCAGTTTCTCAAAACATTTAGCGACTATCGGGGTGAGAGCCACCGGTCTATAGTCATTCAGACCAGTCACTGTGGAGCTTTTTGGGACTGGGATGATGGTGGCAGTCTTCAGGCAGGTGGGAACTGACTCCAGTGAAAGTGAGGTGGTGAAGATGTCAGCCAGCACCTCACAGAGCTGGTCCGCACATTCCTTCAGAACTTTCCCTGGGATGTTGTCTGGACCCGTAGCTTTATGAGGGTTGATCCTTCTGAGACTACCTCTCACTTCTGCTGCGGTCACTTTGAGGTGCTCCTCGTCTGGTGATGAGGTGAGTCTGGTGCTAGCTGGTCTGTTTGGATCTTCAAAACGTGCATAAAACTTATTGAGGGCATCAGGCAGGGATGGGTCCCTGGGGCATTGTTTGCTTTTGCCCTTGTAGTCTGTTAAGCATTTGATGCCCTGCCACATGCTCCGTGGATCATGTGAGATGAACTGACCCTCGATCCTCTGTGCATACGCGGCTTTGGCCTTCTTTATGCCATCATCCAGTTCTCTCCTGCACTTTCTCAACTCCTCAGTATCTCTAGACTTGAATGCAGTGTCCCTGGCTGCCAGCAGGGTGCGGACATCCTTATTTAGCCAGGGTTTTTGATTGGGGTAAA
>JBBPBX010061392.1:0-21141 GCA_038048925.1 Garcialebias charrua | reverse complement strand
CATATTATTTTCTTGTTGAATGTCAGGATTGTTCCAGAGAGGTGTATGTGTACATGGGAGAAGTGAAGACTTTGTCATTTTCAGATACTCCCACCATGCCATCAGAGATGAGCTAATATTGATGCTCTTAAAGCAGACATGTCTTTTTAAAACTGTACTGATAAATGGTAGATCTGAAATCCTAATATCATTACATAAAGTTTGTTCTATATCTATCCAAGTTTCATCTAGTGCATTCGGTTTTAACCACTTTGATATATATTTTAACCTGTTGGCTAAATAATAGTAATAAAAGTTTGGAAGTTCTAATCCTCCGGTATCTTTAGATTTCTGTAATGTTTTTAAACTAATACGTGGAGTTTTATTTTTCCAAAGGAATTTAGATATAGAGGAGTCTAGTGACTTAAACCATTCAGTTGAAGGTTTATTTGGAATCATTGTAAATAAATAATTTATTCTCGGCAGCACCATCATTTTTACTGAGGCAACTCTTCCCATAAGTGATATGGGTAGAGATCTCCATCTAGTAAGATCGTCTTCAATTTTCTTTAATAGTGGGATATGATTTAATTTTATTAAATCTTCCAATTTAGGAGAGATATTAACACCTAAATATTTAATGTTACCTGATTGTAGTTTTTCATTAAGAGAATTATTAAACACGCAATTTATTGGAAGAACTGTAGACTTTGTCCAGTTTATAGAATAATCAGAAACTTTTGAAAACGAGTTTATTAATTTGATAACATTAGATATTGAGTTTCCTGAGTTCTCAAGAAAAAGCAAAACATCGTCAGCATAAAGACTAATTTTATGTTCTATGTTTCTACCCTTTATGCCTTTAATATCAGCACTTTGCCTTATTGCTGCTGCTAAAGGTTCAATAAAAATAGCAAATAATGCTGGTGAAAGTGGGCAACCTTGCCTGGTTCCCCTCTGTAAACAGAAGCTTGAAGATAATTGATTATTTGTCCTGACGCACGCTGTTGGTGAACTATATAATATTTTTAACCAATTAATGAAGTAATTCCCAAATCCAAATTTATTTAAGGTAGCAAATAAGAAATTCCAATTAACTCTATCAAATGCTTTTTCTGCATCTAATGAAAAAATAGCTGTTTCAATATTTTTCAAATATGAATACTCTATTATATTATATAATCTGCGTGTATTTGAGTTTGAGTGTCTTCCTTTTATGAATCCGGTTTGGTCTGGATGTATAATAACAGGAGTTATCTTCTCTAGTCTTTTAGATAAGACTTTACAAATTATTTTAACATCAACATTAATAAGAGAGATTGGACGATAACTGGTAGGTAATACTGGGTCTTTGCCTGGTTTTAATAAGAGACTAATGTTGGCTGAATTCATATGTGTTGGTAGCCTACCATTTTCTTCGGACTCAAATAGCACTCTATAAAATATCGGTTCCAGTATATCCCAGAACTTTTTATAGAATTCTACTGGATATCCATCAGGACCTGGAGATTTCTTATTAGGCATGCTTTTAATTGCATCATGGAGCTCATCTGATGTTAATGGTGAGTCTAGTTTTGATGATTGACTAATATCTAGTTTAGGAAGTGTTACTTTCTCCAAGAATTCATTAATATCCTTATTAGATGGATTTATTTGTGGAGTGTAAAGAGTTTTATAGAAATCTTTAAAAATATTGTTTACTTTTCCCTCATCATGAATTATATTTCCATCTTTATCTTTAATACCATAAATAGATGTTTTTTCTTTGTTTAATTTGAGTTGATTAGCTAAAAAGCTACCTGATTTATTACCGTACTCAAAATTATCTAATCTAAGTCTTTGTATCAAGAATTTATTTTTCTTATCAATATATTCATTTAGTTCTAATTTTAATTTGCGTAGCTTTTGCTGTGTTTCCTCTCCTTGTAGACCTTCTAATAGTTTAATGGATTTCTCTAATTCCTCAATACGTTTATTTTCTTTTTTCTTTTTATTTGTTGAATAGGATATTATTTTACCTCTCATGACTGTTTTCCCAGCCTCCCAAAGTGTACATGCTGAAGTTCCTGGCAAGTCATTAAACTCTAAATACGATGCCCATTCTTTTTTAAAATATTGCAAAAATTCTTCTTCTTGAAGTAGTGATGTATTTAATCTCCAACTTGTATTTTTTGTTGTTATTCTTTTATAATCTATATTTACAGTAACTGGTGCATGATCGCTGATAGCAATAGGGTGTATCTCAGTGTCTGAAATGTTTGCCATCAATGAATTGCTTACTATAAAATAATCTAAACGAGAATATGAGTGATGCACATGTGAAAAGAAAGAATATTCTTTGCTATCAGGGTGAAAAGAACGCCATGCATCGCAAAGTCCATAATCGTTCATATACTGTTTAACTATATTTATAGATTGCCAACTGCGTTGAGTTCCCGCTGCATTCAGTCTGTCTATCTTGTCATCTAAACCAAAGTTGAGATCACCTCCCATCACCAGTGAGGAATCCATGTGATTTGATAGATTGGAAAAAAAATCATGAAAAAAAGCAGCGTCGTCTACATTCGGTCCATATATGCTAACAATACAATAATTTTGTCTAAATATAGATAACTTTAATATTATATATCTACCGTTCGGATCTATAAATTGATCTAATACTGTGAAGTCAACATTTTTATGTATTAAAATTGCCACCCCTCTTTGTCTTGAATTATAACAGTCTGGAGCATGTCAGCGAGGGTGGGGCGTGGTGATCAGCGGCCAGGAAGATGGAGATATGATCAGAGAGTCATAGGTAGGGGTGGGGTTTGGCTTTATACCCATATTTTACGTTCGTGCAAACAAGGTCCAGTGTGTTGTTTCCACATGTTGGTATGGCCACATGCTGGTAAAACACTGGCAGGCATTCCTTTAGATTTATGTTAATAAAGTCACCAGCCACCATGTAAAGAGCCTCAGGGTGTTTGCTCTGCAGCGAGCTAAAATAATCATGCAGCTCCTGCAGAGCGTCGGTAGCATTAGCATCTGGAGCTATGTAAATGACTATTGTGAACACCGCTGTGAACTCACGGTGTAGATAATGTGGTTGACATTTCACTTTTAGCTGCTCCAAAGCATTGGTGCAATGGCGGTTTATCAGAGTAGAGATTTTGCACCAACTTTTACTCGCGTAAATGCATACTGTGACTTGGTAAATTTGTTAGCGTTAATTAATAAGGAGTTTGTCAAGATACAAACTTGGTTTGATTTAAATAGGTTATCACTGAACACAGATAAAACAAATTATATGATTTTTAGTCATAAAAAGATTACTTCTGCTGTTCCTTTCAAAATTAATGGTGTTGAAATATGTAGAGTGAATGAAACAAAGTTTTTGGGAGTAATTATTGATGATAAACCGTCATAGAAGCAGCACATTCATTCTGTTAAAACAAAAATATCTAAATCCACGGCTGTATTATACAGCGTGAAGAACTTATTGAATGATAAAGTCTTGTATTTGCTGTATAATGCAATAATTATACCACATTTGATTTACTGTGTTGATGTTTGGGGAACAGTGTGTAGAACTATAACAAAGACTATTTTTATCTTACAAGAAAGAGCTATAACAATCATAACAGGAATGCATTACTGTCATCCATCTAATATATTGTTTTCTAAAATGAAACTATTGAAGTTCTATGATCTGGTGGACTATAATTTTTTTTATTAATGTATAAAGCACAGAATCAAACACTTCCTCCAAATATTCAAAAACATTTTGTAAAGAGGAAAAGTTGTTATAATCTTAAGGGAGCACCAGACTCACCTCATCACCAGATGAAGAGCATCTCAGGGTGTCCGCAGCAGAAGTGAGAGGCAGTCTCAGAAAGATTAATCCTCATAAAGCAACCGGACCAGACAACATCCCAGGGAAAGTTCTGAAGGAATGTGCGGACCAGCTCTGTGAGGTGCTGGCTGACATCTTCACCACCTCACTTGCACTGGAGTTAGTTCCCACCTGCCTGAAGACCGCGACCATCATCCCAGTCCCAAAGAGCTCCACAGTGACTGGTCTGAATGACTATAGACCGGTGGCCCTCACCCCGATAGTCGCTAAATGTTTTGAGAAACTGGTCATGTCCCACATCAAGGCAACCGTCAACATCAACGAGGACCCTCATCAATATGCATACCGTGAGAACCGATCAACAGAGGACGCCATCTCTTCCGTGGTCCACACTGCTCTCACCCACCTGGATCAGAAGGACTCATACGTGCGTCTGCTCTTTGTGGACTTCACATCTGCCTTCAACACCATGATCCCCCAAACTCTGATAGACAAACTATCTACACTTGGACTAAGCCCCTCCATTTGTAACTGGGTACTAGACTTCTTAACAGACAGACCACAGTCCGTGAAGATCCACAACTTCTCCTCCTCCACCATAACCCTCAGCACTGGCTCTCCTCAGGGATGTGTGCTGAGCCCCCTTCTGTTCACTCTGCTCACATATGATTGTACAGCCACACTTCCAGGCTGTCATATTGTTAAGTTTGCAGATGATACAGCGGTGGTGGGATGCATTACAAACAATGATGAGTCCAGCTACAGACAGGAGGTGGAACACCTGGAGAGCTGGTGCAAAGAGAATAATCTTCACATGAATGTGAAGAAGACAAAGGAGATGATTGTGGACTTCAGAAGGAACAAACACACCCATGCCCCACTGAAAATAGGTGGGTCTGCAGTGGAAGTGGTCTCCAGCTACAAATACTTGGGTGTACACATGAATGATAACCTCAGCTGGAGCAACAACACCACCAGCCTGATCAAGAAAGGTCATCAGAGACTCTACTTCCTCAGACGGCTGAGACGAGCTGGTCTGAGCAGCCCAGTAGGGCTGGGCGATATGGCTCAAAAATTATATCGTGATATTTCAGAGTATATCACGATAACGATAAATTCCGTGATATAACCTAAAAAAAAAAAATCAAATGTATTTATTTGACAAAATTAACTTAACATGTTGCTTTGCAGTATTATATACAATTTTTAAAAACAACAAGGTAATTTTACTGAAATTACTTTATTTAGTAAAGTATTTAGTCTCCAAGTAAAACTACACCTGCACTTTAGTTTTTGTGGTGGTGTTTTTAACTATATTTTGTGCAGACTTTTTCCAATCTAAATAACAATCATTTTTAAAGTGCAGGTGTAGTTTCCTTAAACAACTAGCCTAAATAAAATGAAGTTTGTGTCATTCCTCTGATTCATTTTTTTTTACTGATCTGTCTGATGGAGTTGTAATGTATACAGCAGTGTTTTCTGATTTTATCATGTCCTGGACGACTGAGAATCTTCACCAGCATACAGCAGTGTTGAGCATGTATATTACAGAGTGCCAGTGAACGCACCGAGAGCGTGACGTAGGCGCGCAGGTTCGGGTGTGAAAGAAAGTCAGAGAAGGGAGCGGTGGAGGATCATGCAGTCTGTTAAGTGTATTTGTGCAGCTTAAACAATAAAGCAACGTCTGCTACAAACCAGCATGGTTATTGAGCGTGCAGAGAAACATCACAGGAGTGACTGTGGAGCCGCGCGTGTTTAACACAGTTTACAGCGAGGACACGGCTGCTCAGAGCGGAGGGGCGGGGGGAGGGGGGGAGGCAGCTGTCTGGTGCCTGCAGAGCAGGGGGGGAGAGAAGCTGAGACGCGCGCGCGTTGTTTTTAACATTTTAGCAGCAACTAATTAGCGTTTTACACCAGTACAGATTGTTGAGTGGAGGTGCGCAGTTGTTTAAAGCGCTCGGGTGTTAAGGGGCGGGGCGCCCTGACGTATTACGTCATGGAATTAGCATATCATGATATAAGATTTTTGCCCGGGCAAGCTTTTTATACCGGTATTACCGGTAACGATATGATATGGCCTACAGCCCAGTCCTCACCTCCTTCTACAGGTGTGCAGTGGAGAGCATCCTGTGCTCCAGCATCAACGTGTGGCATGGAGGCTGCACAGTTGAAGAGAGGAAAGCTCTGCAGAGAGTGGTGAAGGCTGCACAGAAGTCTGTTGGAGTCAGTCTCCCCACCATCACAGACATTTACACCTCCAGATGCAGGAAAAGAGCCACCTGCATCATGAAAGACCTCACTCACCCAGCACACTCACTCTTTGCCCCACTCCCCTCAGGACGGAGGTTGAGGAGCATCAAGTGTAGAACCACTAGACTGAGGAACAGCTTCTACCCTGAGGCTGTTAGACTCATGAATAAATAAAAATAAAATAAAAAATAAACACTGCAAAATATCACATCATACTGATGCTGATCTGTTTTCTTGTTGCTGTGTTCATCTGTGACCATCTGCTCATACAAACTCATGTTCGTGCTGCTGTGTATTACTAGTTGATGTTTTTCTTAGTTAGTTCTAGATGTTATTACTGTTTTTCTCTTTCATTTGTTGTTGGATGTAACTGGGACCTCGTGTACATAATCTCGTTTTCATCTCATGTACCACATGCGGTGCAAATGACAATAAAGACTCTCTGACTCTGACTCTGACTCTGAACAGACATTTTTGTTAAACCACATTATAGAACAAGTTTTAGGGGTCGGTCTACTTTAATACAAGGTATAGGTCTGTGGAATGGTTTGGATAATTATGTCTGTGTTTATATTTAAGAGAATTATTAAGAGTGAACCTTTGAAAAAATATATATAAATGGTGAAAATTATAAGTACTGTATCTGTGAATTGTAATGAGGTACAAAATTGGTTCATGGATAATTATTGTTTAAAATTGATTGTTTGAATCGATTTTGTTTTAAGAAGGGGCAGATATAAGCCTGTGTACATAATCTCGTTTTCAACACATGTACTACATGCGGTGCAAATGACAATAAATTCTCTCTGACTCTGACTCTCTGACTCTCTGATAAGATTTTTTTCCTTCTTCTGCTTCCTTTAATTTTAAATGTTTTTTTTCCCTTCTTAATATCCATCCATCCATCCATCTTCGTCCGCTTATCCGGGGTCGGGTCGCGGGGGTAGCAGCCTAAGTAGGGAGGCCCAGACTTCCCTCTCCCCAGCCACTTGGAGCAGCTCCTCCGGGGGAATCCCAAGGCGTTCCCAGGCCAGCCGAGAAACATAGTCCCTCCAGCGCGTCCTGGGTCTTCCTCTGGGTCTCCTCCCGGTGGGACATGCCCGGAACACCTCACCAGGGAGGCGTCCAGGAGGCATCCTAACCAGATGCCCGAGCCACCTCAACTGGCTCCTCTCGATGTGGAGAAGCAGCGGCTCTACTCCGAGTCCCTCCCGGATGACTGAGCTTCTCACCCTATCTCTAAGGGAGAGTCCAGCCACCCTGCGGAGAAAACTCATTTCAGCCGCTTGTATCCGAGATCTTGTTCTTTCGGTCATAACCCAAAGCTCATGACCATAGATGAGGGTGGGAACGTAGATCGATCGGTAAATTGAGAGCTTTGCCTTTTGACTCAGCTCTCTCTTCACCACGACAGACCGGTACAGCGCCCGCTTCACTGCGGACGCTGCACCTATCCGCCTATCGATCTCACGCTCCAGTTTTCCCTCATTCGTGAACAAGATCCCGAGATACTTAAACTCCTCCACTTGGGGCAGGACCTCCTCCCCGACCCGGAGAGGGCATGCTACCCTTTTCCGGCTCAAGACCATGGCCTCGGATTTGGAGGAACTGATCCTCATCCCGGCCGCATCACACTCGGCTGCAAACCGCTCCAGTGAAAGTTGTAAATCACGAACTGATGAAGCCAGTAGGACCACATCATCTGCAAAAAACAGAGAAGCGATTCTAAGGTCACCAAAACGGATCCTCTCAACACCTTGGCTGCGCCTAGAAATTCTGTCCATAAAAGTTATGAACAGAATCGGTGACAAAGGGCAACCTTGGCGGAGTCCAACTCTCACCGGAAACGAGCCTGACTTACTGCCGGCAATGCGGACCAAGCTCTGACACCGGTCGTACAGGGACCTAACAGCCCATATCAATGGGCCTGGTACCCCATACTCCCGGAGTACCCCCCACAGAACCCCCCGAGGGACGCGGTCGAATGCCTTCTCCAAGTCCACAAAGCACATGTAAACTGGTTGGGCAAACTCCCACGCACCCTCCAGGACCCTGTTGAGGGTGTAGAGCTGGTCCAGTGTTCCACGACCAGGACGAAAACCACACTGTTCCTCCTGAATCCGAGGTTCGACTATCCGACGGACCCTCCTCTCCAGAACCCCTGAATAGACCTTACCAGGGAGGCTTAAGAGTGTGATCCCCCTATAGTTGGAACACACCCTACGGTCCCCCTTTTTGAATAGGGGAACCACCACCCCAGTCTGCCAATCCAAGGGAACTGCCCCCGATGTCCACGCGATATTGCAGAGTCGCGTAAGCCAACACAACCCTACAACATCCAGAGCCCTAAGGAACTCCGGGCGAATCTCATCCACCCCCGGAGCCTTGCCACCGCGGAGCTTTTTAACCACCTCGGCGACCTCAGCACCAGAGATCGGAGAACCCGACCCAAAGTCCCCAGGCTCCGCTTCCTCAGTGGAAGACGTGCCAGTAGGATTGAGGAGGTCTTCGAAGTATTCCGCCCACCGACTCACAACATCCCGAGTTGAGGTCAGCAGCACGCCACCCCCACCATAAATGGTGTTGGTCGCGTACCTCTTTCCCCCCCTGAGACGCCGGATGGTGGACCAGAATCGCCTCGAAGCCGTACGGAAGTCATTCTCCATGGCCTCTCCGAACTCCTCCCACGCCCGAGTTTTTGCCTCAGCAACCACCCGAGCCGCATGCCGCTTGGACTGCCGGTACCTATCAGCTGCTTCCGGGGTCCCACAAGCCAAAAAGGCCCAATAGGACTCCTTCTTCAGCCTGACAGCATCCCTCACTGCCGGTGTCCACCACCGGGTTCGAGGGTTGCCACCACGACAGGCACCAACAACCTTGCGGCCACAGCTCCGATAAGCTGCCTCGACAATAGAGGCGCGGAACACGGCCCACTCGGACTCCATGTCCCCCGCCTCCCTCGGAACGTGTTCAAAGCTCTCCCGGAGGTGGGAGTTAAAGCTCCGTCTTACGGGAGACTCTGCCAGACGTTCCCAGCAGACCCTCACAATACGTTTGGGTCTGCCAGGTCTGACCGGCATCCTCCCCCACCATCGGAGCCAACTCACCACCAGGTAGTGGTCAGTTGACAGCTCCGCCCCTCTCTTCACCCGAGTGTCCAAGACATGCGGCCGCAGATCAGATGAGACGACAACAAAGTCGATCATCGAACTGCGACCTAGGGTGTCCTGGTGCCAAGAGCACATATGGACACCCTTATGCTTAAACATGGTGTTCGTTATGGACAATCCATGACGAGCACAGAAGTCCAATAACAGAACACCACTCTGGTTCAGATCAGGGGGGCCGTTCCTCCCAACCACACCCCTCCAGGTCTCACTGTCATTGCCCACGTGAGCGTTGAAGTCCCCCAGTAGAACAAGGGAGTCCCCAGGAGGCGCACTCTCCAATACCCCCTCCAAGGACTCCAAAAAGGGTGGGTAGTCTGAGCTGCCGTTTGGTGCATAGGCACAAACAACAGTCAGAGCCCGTCCCCCCACACGTAGGCGAAGGGAGGCTACCCTCTCGTTCACCGGGGTGAACCCCAACGTACAGGCACCAAGATGGGGGGCAACCAGTATGCCCACTCCTGCTCGGCGCCTCTCACCAGGGGCAACTCCAGAGTGGAAGAGTGTCCAACCCCTCTCAAGGAAACTGGTTCCAGAGCCAGAGCCATGCGTTGAGGTGAGTCCGACTATTTCTAGTCGGAACTCTCAACCTCACACACTAGCTCAGGCTCCTTCCCCACCAGAGAGGTGACATTCCATGTCCCAATGGCCAGCTTCTGTAGCCGAGGATCAGACCGCCAGGGTCCCCGCCCTCGGCCACCACCCATCTCACATTGCACCCGACCCCTTTGGCCCCTCCCACAGGTGGTGAGCCCATGGGAAGGGGGACCCACGTCTCCTCTTCGGGCTGTGCCCGGCCGGGCTCCATGGGTAAAAGCCCGGCCACCAGGCGCTCGCCAGCGTGCCCCACCTCCGGGCCTGGCTCCAGAGTGGGGCCCCGGTGACCCGCGTCCGGGCGAGGGAAAACTTAGTCCATTTATTTCACTCATCATAGGGGTTTTTGGGCTGCACTTTGTCTGGTCCCTCACCTAGGACCTGTCTGCCTTGGGTGACCCTACTAGGGGCATGAAGCCCCTGACAGCATAGCTCCTAGGATCATTGGGACACTCAAACCCCTCCACCACGGTAAGGTGGCAGCCCAGGGAGGGGCCTTCTTAATATGGTTTTGTAAATATTTTTTGTGTTTTAAATAATTTGAAATGAACAAATAAATAAATAAATACTACCCCCCCAACCCGACTTTCCCGTAAGCTTTTTTTATGCTGCTCTATTCATTCGTACTCATCTTTTCACACAGACTCATGTTCATGCTGCTGCTATATTGTTTTTGTAGTTAGTACTACCGCTTAGCATGTTCTTAGTTTAGCGTATTTCTTCATTCATATCTTATTACTGTTTTTCTTTACAATTTATACTTTTGTTGGATGTAAATGGAACCCTGTGTACACAATTTTGTTCTACCACATGTACCACATGTGGTACGCATGACAAATAAAGAAGCTTTGACTGTATAACACACGCAGAACAAAAGCTAAAATAACGTGGCAATGGCTAAACTTAGCAAAACATTTGCTCAAAAGCTAAGAATAGCAAAGAGTAACTAAGAGCTAAGACCATTTAAAAAGAAGTTATACTTTTAGTTAAGTATACTTTTTAATTATACTATTGTTTTATTGTTATTGAAACACTACAGTAGGTAAAAGCTAAATTTAGCACTGCTGTAGCTAAAAATCTAAGACTAGTAGAACAGAAGCTAAAAGATACAATTAGTAAAACTATAGCTACCAGTATAAGCTAGCCAGCAAAACTGTAGATGGAGCCTAGAATTAACAAAACATTAGCTTCATGCTAAAATTAGCAAAAGGCTAAAAGGCAAAACTAGCAAAAGAATAATTAAAAGCCAAGACCAGCATAATACAAACTAAAATGTAAAACTAGTAAAACATTAGCTTAAAGTTAAAACTTTAAAAAAGTAGCTAAAGTCAAAACTAGAAAAACAATAGCTGAAAGATAAAAATGTAAGTCGTATGCTGCAGAATAATAATAATAATAATTAATTCAATTTATAACGCACTTTTCATTACTGAAAATAATAATAATAATAATAATTAATTCAATTTATAACGCACTTTCATTACTGAAAATCTCAAAGTGCTACACATATATTGAATGCTACACACATTCATAAACCGGTGGCGGCAGACTACCATGCAAGGTGCTTTCCAGTCCTACTGGGAGCAACTCAGGGTTAAGTGTCTTGCCCAAGGATACAACGACACATGGTGCGGGTCCTGGGAGTCGAACCGCCAACTTTCCGATCGGGAGACGATTGCCCTTACCACTACGCCACGGCCGCCCAGAAGGCTTTGAAGAGCTGTTTTTCAGTGCATTTCTTAATTTTTTTTAACAAGGATAAATAATTAAAGGGGTTGTGACATGATGTTGGAAATTTGCATATTTGTCACAACATATATATCTTATATCATTCAGCTCTGTTCGTTTTATCAAAATAAATTGTAGGCATATATAGGCATATATACTATAGGCAAATATAGCCTAGCCTTCTCAATTTAAAGTTCTGATTTTTCTTTCAGAGTCGACTGTTCCGGTCGCCGGGTCGCCAGTCTGGATGTGGATGGAGTCATCAAGGTGTTTGTTGTTATTTTTGTTTACATTCGGGTGGTTTTATGGCATCATGAAAACCAAAAGTTCTGGTTCCTCTTCAGGTCTGGTCCTTCAACCCCATCATGCAGACCAAGGCCACCATCATGTCCAAGTCCCCTTTGCTGTCTCTGGAGTGGGCCACCAAACCGGACCGGCTTGTAAGAAACACCATTTGGCTTCTTTTAGCTAGCATTTTGCTGTTTTTAGTTAGCATTTTGCCACTTTTTGATAACATTTTGTTACTTTTAGCTTTAGTCTAGAATTGTTTTTACTTTTAAGCATTTATCTACATTTTGTTATTTTAACTGATGTTTACAACTTTTAGTTTTCAGATAGCCTTTTGTTTTTAGCTTGTACTGTATTGCCCAAAGTTTTGCTACTTAGCTAGCATGTTGCTGGTTTTTGTTTTATTTTAGGTTTGCGTTTTGCTGCATTTTTTGTTAGCACATTGCAGCTTTTAACTAGCATTTGGCTACTTTCAGCTAGTGTTTTTCTGTTTTTGAATTTATCTAGCCTTAGTGCTACTTTTAGCTATGTCTCACATTTGAAACTAATCTTTCAGTTAGATTTTTGCTTATTTTAGCCTTTAGCTAGTGTTTTGCTGCTTTTACCTAGTATGCCTGATTTTTCATTAGCATTTGTTAATTTTAGTTAGTGTTTTCCTATCTTTTTACATTTTGCTAATGTTCTTCCACTTTATGCTATTTTTAGCTAATGTTTTGCTTTCAGTTCTCTGGTTGCTTCTTTTAGCTTTTAGCTAAAGTTTAGCTTCTAATGTTTATCTATTTTTAGCTGATTTTACCTTTGAGCTCAGTTTTAGCTTCATGAGTCGTTCCAGTTAGTTTTAGTTAATATGAAACATATTCACTGACAGGTTCTAAAATTCAGAGCTTTATTTATCTCTCAACAAACTCTTTTTTCAATAAACAATAAAATGTTTAGACTCATCTAATAAATGAATGTCGATGGACAACTAACTGGTGTTTCTTCAGCTGTTGTTAGGCAGCGGCGTCGGAACGGTTAGACTGTACGACACTGAAGCAAAGAAGAACCTTTATGAGATGAACATCGATGAAACTCACCCACGGTAAAACTCACCCACGGTAAAACTCACCCACAGTAAAAATAAAATGTTTGATCTGCAAATCTATCCAAAGTTAGAAACATCAGTTAATTTCACACTTCCCCAGTGTAAAAAGGCTTGAATTAAAGGGTTTTTTAGCTGTTGATGCATTTAAACATTAGGGGGGAAAACACACCTGTAGGTTCTGAGAGCAGAGACATTAAAAATAAACTAACGGAGATGTGCTTCATATGTTTCCGCCCTTTTTTTTTCCCTGGATCACAGTTATTTTTTAAGCTGGCAGCATTACACTTTAGTCTACCTCAGATAGGCCCAGAGGTCTTCAACCTGTGGCTTGAGGGCCGCATGCAGCTCTTGGTATCTTTGACCAAAAATGAGAAACTGAAAATTTTATAATATTCATAACCACGACAGAAAAGGCTGGTTTCAGCTGTTTTCCTGTGCATTTGTCTTAATATGTACAGTATATGATGTTCACACAAACAGCCAAACGCCCTGATCAGTGCATGCTAGTAGCCCGTTATCCTCTTCATTGATCCAATGTGCAGCTATACAGTTTGGTCTTTCCCTCAAATCTTACACAATAATTACATTTAAATGCTTTTAAGCCAAGTTTTTTAGGTGCAAAACAGAAAGTGCAGTTTTACAAACATAATATGAGTCAAAAAACAAATTAGCAAAAATATTGCTAATTGATAATAAGAATTAAAAATAAAGTACGTACTTTTGATAAAAACCGTCATTAAAGTAAATGAAAGTCTCTGCTTTTGCTTAAAGAAAACTCAAAAAGTCAATACTGGAATTATTCAACAATCTGTGCTGATTTTTATATTTTCTTTCACTTAAGTTATTTTAAAATAGAATAGTTGAAAGTTTTTCACAAATATGAAAAATAATAATTTAATAGCTTATATTCTTCATAGAGGGGATATAAACTATAAAATGTTTTCTAGAAAATGCTAAGTCTGGTCCTCTGGACATTCAAAAAACAAAACAAAACAAAAGCAAAAAAATTGTAGGAACGTTTCGTCTTTCGTCCGAAAAGACTTTCTAATGTTCCTAATGTCCTAAACAGCCACTGGCCAAAAGGATGGCCTAGCACAGAAGATCAACATCATCAGGTCAGGACTCTGCGGTCTACACTCATCTCCAGGTCAGAGGTCACTCTTTCAGGGATGAAGATGTTCACATCCTTGATAGAGAGGAACAATGGTTTGAGAGAGGAGTAAAGGAGGCCATCTTTGTGAAAAGAAACCGTCCATCATTAAACAGAGGTGGAGGCCTCCGGGTTCAACTGTCCCCCTCTTACAATGCTGTTATTGCTAGTATCACTCAGCCCTCTGTGAATAGCAAACAACCATCAGGGTGCTAACGATCCATCGTTAGGCTGATGGTCCTCCTTGATCATGTGAGCAGCTGGTTTCAGCTGTCATCAGCCAACTGGTTGATCCACTGTGAGAGGGTGCTATTTATAAGACTGAGCTGAATACAGCAGCTCAGACTGAGGAAGTCTTTCGGACGAAAGACGAAACGTTTCTACAATTTTTTTGCTTTGTTTTGTTTTGTTTTTTGAATGTCCAGAGGACCAGACTTAGCTTTTTTAGATTTTTCTACCTGGATTATTGAGCATGCATCAGGGTATAAAATGTTTTATTTCTTTATGTTAAGATGGGCTTTTTTTAATACTAACATAAAAAATCTCAACAATTAATTGTAGATTTTTAGTAACAAAGAATAACATTGATTAAAAAAATGTCTCCTGTGTGTCAGCATCTTGTCGTTAGCCTGCAGCCCGAGCGGATCGTCCTTCGTCTGTTCAGCTGCAGCTCTCATTCGCTCCGAGTGCGTAGAAGCTGGACCTCGGCTCCCGATCCCAGTGTCGGGTCAGCTGCTGCTGTGGGACACAAAGACTGTCAAACAGCAGGTGGTTTGACTCGTTCGAAGGAATAAACACTCTTTAAAGTGTCAATTAAACCTTATTAAGCCTTGACTGCAGGCTTGTTGTTGCCATATTTGAGCTTCCTGTCTGATCTGGATTCTTATGGTCTCTCAGCTCCAGTTCTCTTTAGAACCAGAACCAGTAGCCGTGAACTGCACGGCCTTCAACCACAACGGGAACCTGCTGGTGACCGGAGCTGCCGATGGCATCATCAGACTCTTCGGTTTGTGGTTTTATGATCGCTTGCAGTTAGGGCTGGACGATATTCATTCAACCTTTATTTAGACAGATAAGTCACATTGAGCCTCGAAGACTCATTTACAAGTGAGATCTGCTTAGACAGACACAAAGTAATGAAATTAGACACATTAGGAAATAAAGTTGAGAAAATTCCTATTAAAATTTTTCTTCATGCCTGAGAAAAAAAATTATAATATTAAAAAACGCCTTGCACAAATAAGCACATACAGAACGATAAGCAATGTTCATAGATGCTCTCGAGGTCACTGTAAGAGTTCTGATAAGGATGGAATGATTAACCAGCTCCCTCCGATGAGATCCGTTAACATTCTCAAGGGATGTCAGGGAATGGCCAAGGTCAACGCTAATGAGAATCCAAGAGATATGGCCAAAACTTTTATCACAATATATTTCTTAATTTCGGTCGATAACGATATAATTCGATATTGATATAAACAATATAAAAGCCTCAGAAAAACTGCAAACTATAAAAATTAATGTTCACCTTTTATTTGTATTTAACCTTTTAAAAAATTGAAATCACCATCAAATAAACCTAAAATTCTCAACTTTGTCAATATCAATAGTTTTAACTTTAAACAACTTTAAAATTGACACTATTGGAACAGACAGAGTTATTTAAAAAAAAAATTGGGATGTCTATTGATGAGAAGCTGACATGGAGATATCATGTAAATTACATAAGTATAAAAATAGTAAAATCAGTTGCATCACTGTATAACGTAAAAGATTTTTTGAATGACAAAGCTTTGTATATATTGTATAATGTAATGATTGTTCCATATTTAATCTATTATATTGAAGTTTGGGGGAAAACATGCAAATAATTACAAATCCAATTTTTATTTTACAAAAAAGAGCTATAAGAATTATTAGTAGGAAGTGCTATTGTCACCCAACAAATATATTATTTCATCAGTTGAAATTATTAAATTTTTCTGATTTGGTTAAACATAGTATTTTACAAGTCATCAGTGCTGGGCAACACTAATCCAAAAATTAGTTCCGCTATTTCTTAAGCACTTATTAATTTATTTAGGTCCGCAATTTCAAAAGCGCTTAGTCAGTATTAGCAATGCTAGCGGAAGCTAAATGCTAACACGCTAACGTGCAAATGGCGAACTACTTTTTTAAATCCAGCAGATTTGATAATTTCGTGAAACTGTCAAGCTCAGAAAAACCTTGTGCTATAAAGTCAGCTAAGAAATATATTTTTTCTCAGCAAAGAAATAATTGTTTTTTACCGTGTTTTGTTGTAAAGTCCTATGCTTCTGTGGTCGTTGCGGCCGCCATTTTGAACAGGGTAAATGGCGAACTACTTTTTAAAATCCAGCAGATTTGACCATTTCATGAACCGGTTAAGCTCAGAAAAACCTTGTGCTATAAATCCGCTCATTCTCAATCAGTTCATCTGGATGAACTGATTGAGAATGAGCGGATTTGATACCTGGACTATTGAGAATGAACTTTCTGGTGCTTGTGCTATAAAGTCAGCTAAAAAAAATTTTTTTTTCTCAGCAAAGAAATAATTGTTTTTACCGTGTTTTGTTGTAAAGTCCTTTGCTTCTGTGGCCGTCGCCATTTTGAAGAGGGCAAATGAGGCGCTGACGCGTCGCGTAGGCCGCTGAGAAACATCCATAAGTTCACCCTCCATGTTAAAAACTCTTCGTCTGACTCTTCGAAAACAAGCAATAAGGCTGCAGAGTAACACACTGGCTGCTAACTGCTATAGAGAGAGCGCTCTCTCTAGCCAAGAGACTGAGGGGGACACTTTTTTGTCACGGACCACATCCGACGCTGACAGGATATGGTCTGTGAGCAGTCGTCCGGTTGATTTAAGAGCCCGTAAATAAGTTTTTTCGTTTTTTCTGATAGATAATTGGTTATTAGCGGTATTGCATTTTAAATAAAAATAGCGAAAATCCGCTTATGAATTATAAAAGTTAGTCAATCCACTATAACGCTGACAAATTGTTTAGGTCCGCTATAAGCGGATTAGAGCTTTAGCACTCCCTAGCGGTCTGGCGCCCACCTTTGCAAGTCATGTATAAAGCTCATAAAAAATATTACAACCAAATATTCAATTAAAATTTGTTTTACTTTTGGAGTGGGTGTGGTCGTGAGATGGAGTGGGTCGCACTTGCCAGTGCTCCGGGTAAAAATTATTTTTTAGTACCACCAAGCCCTCTATATGTAATATTTTTTGACTATTATCACGCACACAACTTCCATCAAGCATCTCTTTTGAAGATTTTGGATTAAAAAAATGTCTCAGAGGTCGGCAAGATCGAAGAAGGACGATGACGCTGGCCTAACCCTCGAGGCAATTACCTCGCTGCTCGAGGAGCACCGCGCTGCTCTGTCAGCTGAATTTAAACAAACTTTTAGTCAGCTGGATATCAAATTGGACCAAACTCGGCTCGCGGTGGAGGAACACGGCCAGCGTGTCTCATCACTGGAACTTGTCACTAACGACCTGAGCCAGCGCATGTCGGAGGTGGAAAACACCTGCTCAACTCTGCAGGAGGAAAACACCAGACTAAGATCTAAACTGGCGGATTTAGAAAGTCGAAGCAGACGGCAGAATATTCGTGTGCTGGGTTTACCGGAATCTATTGAAAGCGGACGTCCCACAGACTTCTTTTCCAACCTGCTGTGTGACATCTACGGGCGTGACACGCTTCCTTCTCCACCCGAACTGGACCGGGCTCATCGAACCCTCGCTCCGAAACCCGCCTCGGACCAGCGGCCGCGCCCGGTTATCCTGCGAGTGCACCGGGTCCAGGTGAAGGAGCTGCTGATCCGGGAGGCTCGACGCAGAGGCAGGCTTGAATACCAGGGGAAACCGGTGCGGATCGTGGAAGACTACAGCCCAGAAGTCCTCAACCAGCGAGTGGAATATAAGGAACGTGATGGCTGTGCTGTATTCTTTGGGTCTAAAACCTGCTCTGCTTTTTCCTGCTCGACTCGCGTGACTTTACCTGATGGACACAGAAAGTGGCTGGGCTCGGTCGAAGAGGCGCAGAAGTTCAGTGACACCTTTCAAGCTTCACAGCGCAAGTAATATTTAAACTTTTCTTCCAACTGATGAATAATGTACGGAAGCGTATTGTTGACACCAATGCGCTGTTCCCGCACTGGCTTTGTTTCTGTTTACACTAAACTTTTCTTTACATGAGGTGAGGAACAGATGAGCAGGACTCTGCACATACTCTGATTATCTGAGACTTTTTTAGTTGCAGCTTTTTTTGAACTATTAACATTTTTTAAATGAAACATTTTTCCTTTTCTCGTTTACCTGTTGACTATTTTGAGCTGAATCTTGGGTTAGTCCTGGATTGATTGATAATTAATTTGAGATTGGGATTAATTTAACTTTACGTTTGTATATGTGTGCGTGATTACCGGTACATGTGTATACATTTTTTGGCCTTGCATACTTTAAACTAGTTTGTGAGGTGCTTATAAAAATTTTTTTTTTTTTTTTTTTTTTTTTAGGCATTAGGTATTTAGGCACATAAATAATTGAAGTAGGCCTATCCAGGTATAAAAATGGGTGAAATATATAATGTTTTTAATATATTATTTTGAACTATTAACATTTTTCCTCTTCTTGTTTACCTGTTGACTATCTTGAATTGAATCTTGAATTGGTCTTGGACTGATTGAAGATTTAATTTAGGATTAGGATTAATTTAACCTTGTTTATATGTGTATGCGTGATCACACATCTATGTGTACATTTTTGGCCTTGCATGAGGTGCTTATACATTTTTTTTTCCTCTGATGATACTGGAGCACTAGTTTAAAAGTTAGACAGGAGACTTATTTTTAATTTCTATGGAGCTTGCTGCTTCTGTCTGTTGCAGCTGTCCAGGGTGGGAAAGGGAGGGGGTGGGGGGTCCATCACTGCCATTAATTTATATTTTCTTTCACTTTGCCAAGAACTGCACAGCCATCAACACATTAGACTGTATTACCTACCTTTCTTATACAAATTATTAGTAATATGAGTGGTCAGTTGGTGTTGTCAAGCTGGAACGTCAAAGGTTTGAACCACCCCGTCAAGAGAAGGAAGGTGCTCTCTCATTTAAAACAGTTAAATACAGGCATTGCTTTCCTGCAGGAGACTCACATTAGAAGTGACGATAGCAAACGATTACTGCAAACATGGCACGGGCAGAGTTTCCATTCCTCATTTCGAGCAAAGGCTCGGGGCGTCTCGATCCTCATCAGTCAAGACATTTCATTTGAACCTTTTCAAGTTAACTCAGATAAATATGGTCGTTTTGTGATTGTTTCCGGTAAATTGTACAACACACCAGTAGTGCTAGTTAACGTTTATGCCCCAAATACGGATGATGTTGGTTTCTTTGAGAAATTATTTTCACTGCTCCCGGACCTAAACACATACTCATTGATACTCAGTGGTGACTTGAATTGCTGGTTGGACCCAGTTTTGGACAGATCCTCTACAAACCCTGCCACAGCCAGCAGGTCGTCCCACACTATTCGTGCCTTTCTATCTAAGTATGGCCTGTGCGATGTATGGCGTTTTTTACACCCAGCTGAGAGAGAATATTCTTTTTTTTCTCATGTTCATCATTCATACTCGAGGATCGATTACTTTTTCATGGACAACAAACTTCTTCCCTCTGTCCGTGGCTGTGACTACCACAGTATTGTCATCTCAGACCATGCACCTGTCACTCTGTCTTTGTCCCTCCCTGACATTCCTATAAGGAGTAGACAGTGGAGATTCAATTCAACGTTACTGTCAAACAATGATTTTGTTACATTTATAGAAAAAGAAATAACCTTCTTTCTATCCATAAACAGAACTCCTGGGATCCCATTGTCAACCGTTTGGGATACCCTTAAGGCC
Source organism: Garcialebias charrua (assembly GCA_038048925.1). Lineage (NCBI taxonomy): Eukaryota > Metazoa > Chordata > Actinopteri > Cyprinodontiformes > Rivulidae > Garcialebias > Garcialebias charrua. The sequence continues at coordinate 1,137 of JBBPBX010061392.1, read as the reverse complement.
TATCTTAGGGGACAAATCATTTCATATACCGCCCGGCTGAGGCAAAAATCTCAAAAAGAAAGAACTGATTTAGCCCAGCAGATAAAAGAAATTGATCAACAATATGCTCAAAACAAATGCCCTAATCTGTACAAAAAAAAAGTAGAACTCAAAACTAAGTTTGATTTATTGTCTACATACTCAATAGAACAATCACTTTTGAAAAGTAAATCATCATTTTACATACATGGAGAAAAGTCAGGAAAACTACTGGCAAATCAGTTGAAGGGTGCCATGGCTAAACAAATCATCCCTAAGATCCAATTAGAGAACGGCACCACAACTCTAGATCATTTACAAATTAACAGAGCATTTAAGGACTTTTATTCCCATTTATATACTTCAGAATCCCAAACCAACAAGAATTTATCTTCTCAGTTTTTCGAAAAGACCAACATGCCAAAACTCACACCCAACCTGAAAGATGCACTGGAGATCCCAATATCCCTGACAGAAATTGTGTCAGCTGTATCGGTAATGCAGTCTGGCAAATGTCCGGGTCCTGACGGCTTCCCTGCTGAATTTTTTAAGAAATTTTCTTCATTACTTTCCCCACTCCTACACTCGGTTCTCTTAGAGTCATTTGACCAAGGATCCCTTCCGAAATCTTTTTTAGAGGCCTGCATTACCCTCATTGCAAAGAAAGGAAAAGACCCAACTCACTGTTCCTCTTATCGACCAATCTCCCTTTTAAATACAGACGCCAAAATTTTAGCCAAAGTTCTTGCTCAAAGGTTGGAAAAGATCCTTCCTTTGATCATATCAAAAGACCAGACTGGATTCATTAAAGGCAGGCACTCCTTTTTTAATGTCAGACGCCTTTTTGACATTATTTATTCTCCTTCGGATACTGTTCCTGAGTGTGTTATTTCCCTTGATGCAGAGAAAGCATTTGATCGGGTTGAATGGGACTACTTGTTTAATGTTCTTGACAAATTTGGTTTTGGCCCCAATTTCATTACATGGGTGCAATTAATTTACTCACATCCCACCGCAACCATTCGTACCAACTCTCAGATATCAAAACCCTTCAGTCTACATCGAGGAACTCGCCAGGGATGCCCACTGAGCCCTATGCTCTTTGACCTGGCAATTGAA
>JBBPBX010061391.1:0-21141 GCA_038048925.1 Garcialebias charrua | reverse complement strand
CTAAAATCCAGGTACGTTTGTAAACAGCTCTTTACCTTCGACGACGAGTCTGATAAAGAGATGACACCAGCCTTTCAGATGCACAGAGTCCTTCAGGCCCAGCACGTCCGAACTGGTTCCTCGTTTACGTTTTCAACGTCTCCTGGTTTCGCGGTGGTCATCAGAAAATGCGTCAGCTCCTGGCCTCTGACTTCAAGATAAACTTATTCCAGGAAGGAATAAACAAAGTTTTGAGCTTACGCTCGTTCGGAGTGGACTCATAACAAACGTGTTATTTGTCCTTAACTGGATGACGTGCCCTTAGCGTGTGACTAACGTCCATCCAGCTCTTTGGGAAAAAGTTCACATCTCTTTTGAGGTTCCCAGCAGACTCATCGGTCCCAGCAACAGCTTAGAACTTAATAGAAGGATCAAAGAGAGGAGTGAGACTTGTGTCTTTTTCATTGGTCCGTGGACCGGCGAAGAGTTCACTTGTTGTTATCAAGATTCAAGGTGAAATTCACAGCAGAGTGAAAATGTTTAGGAAAGACAGAGCGTGCTGGAGCCATTCTCATAAAACAACAGATTAACTGTCTTCTGCCTTTCTAAACAAAGCGGCCGGGTCTCTGTGACCCGAGACTTCAACTTTAACACAGCAGTGAACACAGTTTAACTCTTACAGAATAACACAGCTTAAAAGCACACATCATGAAAATGACAAAATGTTATTCTTTTGATTACATTAGAATAAAATTAAAGAAGCCAATAGTCTCTTTTGGTGACTATGTTCTCAGATTTCAACTAATGGAATAATTTGTAGTAAATGTCTTGCTTTACTGAGAGGTCAGTAAAGGTCATCTCTGGAACAGTTCAAAAATACACAGGTGTATCAAAGTGGACACGGTCATGCCCACTACATCTCCCCCCTTTTGGAAGCCATCGCCAGTCCTTGGGGATGGGGTCCAACACGAAAGGAACATTGAACTGTCTTTGATCTTGAAGTAATCCAGCAAGTGGAAAAGAAAAATCAAAATTATAATCCCATAAAGTTTTTGGAACTTCCATACTGTTCGGAGGTAATCCCATTGCGGTAAGCTTTTAATCCCTTGGAAAACTGAGTCTGTTAACTCTTGGAAAACAAAGTCTGTGATCCTTTGGAAAACAAAGTCTTATAATCCACAGCGGTAATTCCACAGCAGTAATTCCACAACGGTTAGTTTTGTTGATTGATCAGCAACAATTGTTTTCATAATCAGCATGTAGAGGGGATCCCTCGATTGACGCAGAGGAGGCGACCCTTGGATGAAGGTTGAAGACCAAGCGTTGGAGCTGCAGGTCCCCACATCGAAGGTTGTTGGCTGGTTGGTTTCCAGTCAGTGCCACTCTGGTTCTATGTGTCATGCAATTATGTGGTTTTTAGGTGGGCTTATGATTGGGATTTTACATTAGCCTTACCTATATGCACCTGGTATGTAAGCTATCATGGTTTAGATCAGCTACAATTACCAATTAAGGGGTGGATCAATTCTGTAAAATTAGATATAGGGATCTATACCTATAAAATTTTGGAGGGCTTCTGTAACGAAGGCCTCTAATTCCAAACTATTCCTCCATTCATTACTTAGTTTAGGTTAAACTAAAATAAAAATGAAATATAGTTTGATCTAAATGTCTGTTGTCTTTTAGACGAACGACGTAGGATTTGGTATTCCTAATAAATTTTGAAGTCTATGGCGAGACTCATCAAAATGAATAGATAATCTAGAATAGAAACGATCGAATCGGTTCAATTTAGAAATTGTGAGACCAGTGTAGTTTATTGTACCTTGAGTAGCTTTAAACTACATTGACTCTTCGACGATTGAGATTTAACAAAACGAACTGCATGTTGGCATAGTTAAATCCATATCATTCATTAACCAATGTTAATACAAAACCTTTTTGGCTGGGAGTGTTCAGAACCAAAACAATATCTCAACTAATGACAACAGTAATGACTAAACAACAAGGAAACAACGTTTCACTGCTTCGACACACTCTTGTCGTCAGATTCCAAAGTGCAACACACAAGAAAACAGGTCTCAACTTTATGACCGAGGTCAAATTAAATCTCGTGGATTTAAACGGTTGTTAAGGTTAGTTTTTTGTTGTGGGTTTTAGGCTTAGCGTTTCTAAGTTCAAATTGGACAATGCGACTTATAGGGTGGAAATACGGTAGTTTAAACCTGATTAGTTTATTTACTAACTTGTGTTTGTACGACCTTATTATCCCATGAAGTCGGTGAGTTTGTGAGATCTTTGTCTTTTGTGGAGTCATTGAACGCCTTGTAAGGTTTGATCTGATTTCGATGTACCCATTTAGCAATTGGCTCTTTGCGGCCTTTGCTGATTTTGATTTCGTAGACGACTGAGGACACTTTGTCTGTTATCAGATGAGGTCCAGTCCACCTGGGCATTAGTTTGCGGGCGAGAGTTCCGGTCTCGGACCCTCCTTTCCCGGTTGCTGGGGCGAACGTATAGTACCAGACTCTGTCTCCCACTTGGAGTTCATTGTGAGAGGCCTTCTGGTCATAGTACGCCTTACGTCCTTCAGCGGATCTTTCCAGGTTTTTCTGGGCGAAAGCAAAAGTGTTTCTGAGGTGTACATTCAAATCTTTGTCTTTGGCATGGCCTAACATCACCCCCCTTTGGTCATGGGGGACCACGAACACAGGTGAGGACGTCCGTCCATGGGCACAAGTTAGGATGCCACCGTTTAGTTTAAGCTGTTCGCGCAGCTGAGAGAAGACGGTACACAGGAATCGTTTAGGTTTTGGCCAACGTATCTTCTTACGTTTACCTCTTTCCGTGTAATTCAGGTGTGTCACAACCGTCGGCGCAGTCGCAGGTGTGTCTGATTGTACAGACTGCGACGGGTCACTGTCGTTGTGTGTGTCTTCCCACTTCTTGACTGAAGAGGGGCTCTTTGAGTCTGTAAAAACTATGTCATTTCTGATTAGTTCTAGACACAAATGTTCCTGAACCAAGGTTTCATCGAAAGCTTGGCTGATAGCCGATTTACCTGTCCCAGGGGACAGTACAGCAACCTCGGTGTGGGGTCCTTGGATCTCCACACCTTTCTCTACCTGTGGTAGGTAATGTGAGTTTGCCCCCTTCTTGTCTGATGAGGGGTCCTCGTAATCTGCAACAATGATGTCCAAGTGACTGTCAGCGTTTGGATGACTGTCATTTTCTGGACTCAGATGCCCTTGAACCAAGGTTTCATCGAAAGCTTGGTTGATTGCCGAATTACCTGTCTCAGAGGACAGTACAGCGTCTTCGGTGTGGGATCCTTGGATCTCAACACCTTTCACTACCTGTGGTAGGCAGTGGTCAGGGAGTGCTGAATGTGTCAGCTCACAGAGGAGGTTCTCTTGTTGGGCCAGAGTTTGGTCCAACTTTTGGGTCTCTTCTGTCTCACCTGTAGTTGAAGGTTCACTTACCGGGCTTTCGTCCTCGGATGAGGTGTCCCGTGTGTCCTCTGCGGTACCTGCGGTTAGGCAGTCTGTATCACAACTAGGAGGCACTTTTATTGGCAGGGGTTTTCTCACTGTGCTCCACATTTTCTGTTGACCATAATCTATAATCGCGCCGAAGCGGTTTATAAAATCTTGGCCAACCAGAAATGGGAATGAGTCAAGTTTAGACACGTACACCGGGTGGTGTAGTGTCATTTCGCCAATCTGCATGTGAACCATAGCTATAGCTGTTAGGGTTGTTCTCGTCTCTGCGAGACCCTGTAGCTCAATAGCACATTTCTCAAAGGGTATTTGCCTGTCAACACCGTTAGCGGCGGTCCTCAGCTCCTCGAACAGCTTGGCCGACATAATAGTTATATCAGAACTGCCATCCAGGAGGGCTTCACGCTCAAGGACACCTTCCAGTGTGATAGGCAGGTAAGCTTTCTTAGCCACCCCCCTTTGTATAAAGTTACACAGAAACCTCACAGGTCTTGGCCCACGTTTCTGTTCACGTGTGACTCTGTCTGTGTAATCTTGTTTACTGTCAGCATCTTGTTGGCTGTCAGCATCATGACCTTCAGGATGTTGTTGTGTGTCAGCAATTGGTTTGCTGTCAACATCCATGGCAATGTTGGTAGTAGTGTGCGCTGAGTTATTTGTGTGCTCTGAGTCTTTGTGAAAGACAGTGCTACACATCGCTCCAGGTTGGTCAATGTTGATAGTGTCATTATCAATGATAACGCCACTCATTGTATCAGGTTGGTCAAGCACAGTAACATTCAAATCTACTGACAAACTACTTACTTCCTCTGTCTCTTCCGAGCATAGAGGTGTTGGGCCATTATTCCGGGACATTCGTGACTCTTTGCCTGTCTCGAACTGTTCTGTTCGAGGCGCGGGAGGTGCAGTTCCAAGGCTCAGGGGTTTCTGTTGGGACCACGCATAGTTACATGAGTATAGGTCCTCATCCTTCAATTTCTTTTGAAGTCCACCCACCGATGGACCTTGGTTTTCACCCACCTGGTTCGATCTGAACCGTTGTGGGTCTCTTAGAGAGTGAACACCTACCTTTTGTGGTTCGTTGCTTGTCTCAGATTTTTCAATCTGAGGTGCTTTAGGGGCGGGGCTCCCTTTAAACCATTTTGAGTCACTGTTCCAGCTGGTACCAACATTTCGTTGTATGTCAGTTTGAAAATCTTGTTCATTCTTGCTAGTATTATCCAACTCTTTTAACAATCGACGTATGTCCTCTACCTCTTCCGAGGTCAGAGGGCCTTTGAGATGACGGTGTATCAATTCAATCTTTGCTTTGCGCAGCTGGTTATTTGTGTGCGCGGAGTTATCAAAGACAATGTCACGCATTGTACCAGTTTGGTCATCCTCCGTCTCATTCAAGTTTTCAAACAACCAACTTATGTCCACTATCTCCTCAGAGCTTAGAGGTATGTTGCCTTTTTTCTGGAACTTCTGTGATTTTTTGCCGGTCTCGGACTGTTCCGTTCGAGGGGCAGGAGGGGCTTGTCCTTGATCTGGGGGTTCCTGTTCGGACCCCCTTTTGTGATATGGTTTACTTTTGTGACCATCTTTCTTATCTTTAGGACGTGCGCCCCCCTTTTGAAATCGTTTTCCGTACTCTGGGTCTTGTCTGAGCCACTGCGGTTCATAGTTCCAGCGGGCATCAACATGTCGTGGTTTGTTAGTTTGAAAAACATGTTTCTTCTCGCCTTTTTTAGGAGAGGGAGTTGATGAACTTGTCCCTTCCAGCTCCAGCGAGTGGGATTTGACCTTTTCTTGGTAATGTAGTTCACGCTCTGGTTTTGTTTTTAACCAGATCGGGTCATTGTTTTGTCTGTGAGCGTCACAAACATTTACAGCACCCCGTTGTGTTTTTAATTCGCCTAACAAACGTTCGAACTCAAGTTTTTTTCGGTGATCTTCTTCACGTTCTTGAATGTGCTTCTGCTTTAATACTTCCAGCTCTTCACGCCTTGATGCGATCAGCTTGAAAGCTTCATCATAATTGTCATATCCCATCTTTGTTTTGAAATTTCTCCAAATTAATGAGAGATGTTTGTTTGAATCAATAAGACGGTATTTATAATAGTGTATGCAAATAAATGCTTTCTTAGCGGTGAGTTATTTAACTAAAACAGCTTTCTGGGTTTGTTCCTGTAATCTATAAACAAGTCTTTCCTTCATTCAGTACCTTTTTATTTATTTTAGGCTTTACCTTCAATGAAAAATATGGTAAGTTAAGCCTTCGTGGCCGTATTAACTTAATAGACCTATCTTTTAAAACAATTACTATTAAACCACGCTTAATGTTTTCTGTCTTTCACTCAAACGCCTTCTTAAAGATTTCAAATAAATGCAATGTTCACACTAAAATGTTAGCAGATTTTGTTTTATTTTGCTCCAAGAGAATGTATTTCAGATTCAGTAAAACTGTTTGAGTTGCCGCAGTTATCTGGAGTGAAAAATGTAATTTTGTTTGTTATTTTAAACTTTTTATTTAAAATAAACTGGAGTCATTAATTGTACACAGAAAAACGTTAAAAATGCCATTTTTAACTAAAAGTGTGCAGTTGTGCACACCAATTCTGTTTAAAATTCAGAGATGTGAAGAGCTTAATGTGGAAATGCTCTGTTCTCCATCATTTTTTTTATTTAATTTGAAAATCAAATAAAAAATGCTTTTTTGAGTGTTATTTTAAATCTCTTCAGTATTTAAAATGAGCATAAATTGTTTGTCTGTACCTCTGTTATTCTAAAATTTGTATTTAGAATAAACAGGAGTTATTGTTTGTGTACAGAACAATTTTAAAAGCTGGTAATTCACCATAAAAATGCTGACTTTTTTTAAAAATTTTTTTATTAATTTACTACAGATACATTTACAATCATAAGAATGTGAACAAAAAGAACAAAGGACAAGATTACAAGAACAAGGAACACAGAGAAAAAAAAAATAACTATGCCAGGGGGGTGCCAGATTTCTACAATGAGTGCATAAAAAATAAAATTATACATTAAATATACTCAAGGAGCTACAACATTCAAACGTGTTTATAGCTTTCTTGTTGTTACTCTTAGAAATGGTGCATAAATATAATTCTATTTCTTTAATTAAGCCTGGAAAAAAAGGCGAAGATGATGAAAATTTACATTTGTGAATATGGTATTTGCCAAATATTATAATTAAATTAATTGCCAGTTTTTTTTTAACATTAATATTCTTTTCGTGAAAGCCAAAAATAATGTGTTCATATCTTAACGAAAATTTTGAATCAATATTACTGATGATAAAATTATTACAATGCTTCCAAAATGTCTTAATGATACAACAATTCCAGAATAAATGACTGATTGTTTCGGGGTGCTCTTTGCAAAATTTACAGTTGGGGTCAATTGTTTTGATATATTTCTTCATGAATTGATTAGTAGGATATATTCTGTGTAACAGTTTAAAGGAGACATCTTTCATTTTGTTGTTTATCATCAGTTTCTGATGAAATGTCCACACATTTTTCCATTGTGAGTCAGGGACAAAGTTTCTCCAGTATGAGACAGATGAGGGGATAGAAATAATATCCTGCTGGAACAGGGCACGGATAATTCTGTTGTTCCTACATGTTGAAGAAAAACAAGCTTTACCAACAGTGGTGTCAGTTACATTCAACAAGGATTTCTGTTCATCAAAAACATTGTTTCTAAAGAGTTCACAAATTTCATTAGTAACAGCATCAAACACAATATCATACTCTTTAGTAGTGACAGCAAGGTTAAACTTCATGTTGAATTCATCATAACTGAGTAAACATCCATTTTTCTTAAACAGTTGACCCACTAGAAGGATGTTTTGGTTGAACCATTGTGGATAAAAAAGTGATTTGTTATTGTAAAGGATAAATTTGTTATTCCAAATAAAAAAATTATGAGGGGAAAAATTATGTTTATAAATAAGTGCCCATGAAAGAAGTGTTTGTTTGTGAAATGCAGAAAGTTTTACTGGTACTTTATCTATATTGTAATTACAGAGGAGGAGAAAATCGAGCCCTCCTAAATTTGAGAAGATGTGATGTGGGAAAATATTCCACATGGAAGACGGATTTTTTAAATATGATTTTATCCAATTTACTTTGAAGGTATTGTTTAGAGTTGTGAAATCGAGAAAATTTAAGCCTCCTTTCTCGTATGAGCTCATTACCACAGATTTCCTTAAGTAATGAATACGATTTTTCCATAGGAAATTAAACAGCATTTGGTCAATAGTCTTTAATGTTTGATTGTCTAAGTCTAGGGAAAGTGCAGAATAAGTAAGTCGTGATATTCCTTCAGCTTTAGATAATAAAACACGTCCTCTAAAACTTAGGTCTCTTTGAAGCCATAGATTAAAACGTTTTTTGGTTTGGTCAATTAATGGAGCAAAGTTTAAAGAGCATCTTTCTGAGTTGTTTTTGGAGATAATTATGCCTAAATATGTTACACTTTCTTTGACAGGGATATTAGATATAAATTTTGAAGTACAGTCTTTAACTGGTAAGAGTTCACATTTTTTAAAGTTCAAGTGAAGTCCTGAAACATTAGAGAAGGTTTGGATTAAATTTAAAGCTGGTGAAATTTGACTGCTGTCTTTTAAAAAAAGAGTAGTATCATCAGCTAACATACTAATTTGAATTTCTTTACCAAAAACAGAAATACCTTTTAGTTGATTTATAGAAATAAAGTCAGCAAGAATTTGGGTGGCTAAAAGGAAGAGATAAGGGGAAATTGGGCAACCCTGCCTAATTCCTCGATTTAAGTTAAATCTAGGGGAGGTACCATTTTTTAATTTGACAGAACAGTTAGCATTTTTATATAATGTTTTAATTGAACTACAAAAGAAGGGCCCGAATCCAAATTTATGAAGACAGCTGAAGATAAAATTGTGATTAATAGAGTCAAACGCTTTGTAAAAGTCTAAGAAGAGTATGAAGCTATTATCAGTAATTAATTCTGAGTAGTCAAGGATATCAAGAACAAGTCGTATATTATTGGAAATGTGCCTATTTTGCATAAATCCAGATTGTGCCTCTCCAATAATTGTATTTAGTACAGATTTAATTCTTTCCGCAAAAATTGATGCCAGGATTTTGTAGTCGTTGTTCAAAAGACATATAGGGCGCCAATTATCAATAAGTAATTTATCTTTTTTGGGCTTAGGTATAAGGGTAATGATCCCTTGATTTAAAGTAGCGGGGAGAGTTCTTTTTTCAATGCTCTCTAAAAATACTTTAGTAAGAAAAGGAGCAAGTTGATCACTAAAGGGGCGGCCGTGGTGTAGTGGTAATGGCAGTCGTCTCCCGATCGGAAAGTTGGCGGTTCGACTCCCGGGACCCGCACCATGTGTCGTTGTGTCCTTGGGCAAGACACTTAACCCTGAGTTGCTCCCGGTAGGACTGGAAAGCACCTTGCATGGTAGTCTGCCGCCACCGGTTTATGAATGTGTGTAGCATTCAATATATGTGTAGCACTTTGAGATTTTCAGTAATGAAAAGTGCGTTATAAATTGAATTAATTATTATTATTATTATTACTAAATTGCTTATAGAATTCCCCTGTTAGCCCATCTGACCCAGGAGATTTGTTATTTTTTAGACGATTTATAGATGAAAGAGTTTCATTAACTGTAAGAGGAGAATCACACATCTCACGTTCAGAGTCAAGGATGTTCTGCGTGTTGACTGATTTTAAGAATGGCTCAGGGTTTTTGTCAGAGTGACTAAGAGCATAAAGTTTACTGTAAAAAGAGCTGATATAGTTTGCAATAATTTTTGGATCAGAGGATACTTGGCCTTCTATATTTAATTCATGGAGCGTATTGGATTTGGCACGATGTTTTTCTAGTTGAAAGAAATAGGAGGAGTTACTTTCTCCTTCTTCCAACCATTTTAATCTTGATCTTACAAAGGCTCCTTCTGCCCTATTTTTATAAATTTCGTCCAGCTTATTCTGTAAAATAGCTAAATTTAATTTATCATTGTCTGAGAGGTCTAGAGGACTCTTTTTGGAGAGCGTCATAATTTCACCAATGATTTTATTTTCTTCAGCTTTCTTGGTCTTTTTAAAGTCAGAGCCAAATTGCCTTAGAAATTTTGTAGTCTCAAATTTAAATAACTCCCAGTTGACACCAAATTTATTTTCAGAGTTGGCTTTATCAAAAAAATAAGAGATTGTTTGGGAGATTTTTTGCTGTACTGGGTGCATTTTAAGTAATGAATTGTTTAAAATCCAGTAAGCTTTCCTATTCTGTGTTTGGCTTTCAGTAAAATGTAATGAAATAAATATTGCTTTGTGGTCAGTGAGAGGAGTCGGAAGAATGTTAACAGTAAAGTTATTATTTGGTAGGTGATCAGACACTAACCAATAATCAATACGAGATTGTTTAGATCCATCATTATTACTCCAGGTGTAAATAGTGTCTAAAGGAAATTTTTCTCTCCAGATGTCCTTTAAACTGTATCTCTGCATAAAAGATTTTAGAGGAGTGTTAGAATCTTGAGCTCGATATATATACACTTATATACACACGCTTCTATATAAAAGAATATGTATTTATATATATATATATATATGACAGACACAGAGACAGACAGACAGACAGACATACAGAGAGACAGACATTCGCTCTATTTATCTGTTGTCCCAAATAGCCAACCTGAGACAGATGGCCAAGCGTTCTTCAGCTGGAATCGCGCGCCTGTAGTTGGTGTCCTGGTAGGTGATGCGGGCACCAACACGACACAGCAGGTCGTCAAACTGGGCACGGGTCAGACGGAAGTACAGCTGAAAGCGCTGCTTGTCCATGCGCAGCTCCTGGATTAAATGGTGAAACTCCCCCAAGTCCGAACGCCTCTGAATAGTTTCGTGAACCCAGACACGGCGCCTTGCACGTCTTCGGCGTGCTACTAGTAAACATATTAAGGCAATTGTCTCCACATCATCTGCCATTTTGAGAACAGACGAGAACAACAACACAGACCGGAAAGAGAATCAAGACGCTCCTCCCACACCCCGCCGCCACAACGCCGCAGCTTCGCATTCTGGTCTGGACACCACTGTGGGGCCAGTGAGTCCACTTGCGTGCGTGACGAGCTTTTTGGAAGTTGAAACGCTGCTAGGTGTGGACGTACCACCAGATGCCCGAGCCACCTCAACTGGCTCCTCTCGATGTGGAGAAGCAGCGGCTCTACTCCGAGTCCCTCCCGGATGACTGAGCTTCTCACCCTATCTCTAAGGGAGAGTCCAGACACCCTGCGGAGAAAACTCATTTCAGCCGCTTGTATCCGAGATCTCGTTCTTTCGGTCACAACCCAAAGCTCATGACCATAGATGAGGGTGGGAACGTAGATCGATCGGTAAATTGAGAGCTTTGCCTTTCGACTCAGCTCTCTCTTCACCACGACAGACCGGTACAGCGCCCGCTTCACTGCGGACGCTGCACCTATCCGCCTATCGATCTCACGCTCCAGTTTTCCCTCATTCGTGAACAAGACCCGAGATACTTAAACTCCTCCACTTGGGGCAGGACCTCCTCCCCGACCCGGAGAGGGCATGCTACCCTTTTCCGGCTCAAGACCATGGCCTCGGATTTGGAGGAACTGATCCTCATCCCGGCCGCATCACACTCGGCTGCAAACCGCTCCAGCGAAAGCTGTAGATCACGATCTGATGAAGCCAATAGGACCACATCATCTGCAAAAAACAGAGAAGCGATTCTAAGGCCACCAAAACGGATCCTCTCAACACCTTGGCTGCGCCTAGAAATTCTGTCCATAAAAGTTATGAACAGAATCGGTGACAAAGGGCAACCTTGGCGGAGTCCAACTCTCACTGGAAACGAGCCTGACTTACTGCCGGCAATGCGGACCAAGCTCTGACACCGGTCGTACAGGGACCTAACAGCCCATATCAATGGGCCTGGTACCCCATACTCCCGGAGTACCCCCCACAGAACCCCCCGAGGGACGCGGTCGAATGCCTTTTCCAAGTCCACAAAGCACATGTAAACTGGTTGGGCAAACTCCCACGCGCCCTCCAGGACCCTGTTGAGGGTGTAGAGCTGGTCCAGTGTTCCACGACCAGCACGAAAACCACACTGCTCCTCCTGAATCCGAGGTTCGACTATCCGACGGACCCTCCTCTCCAGAACCCCTGAATAGACCTTACCAGGGAGGCTTAAGAGTGTGATCCCCCTATAGTTGGAACACACCCTACGGTCCCCCTTTTTGAATAGGGGAACCACCACCCCAGTCTGCCAATCCAAGGGAACTGCCCCCGATGTCCACGCGATATTGCAGAGTCGCGTAAGCCAACACAACCCCACAACATCCAGAGCCCTAAGGAACTCAGGGCGAATCTCATCCACCCCCGGAGCCCTGCCACCGCGGAGCTTTTTAACCACCTCGGTGACCTCAGCACCAGAGATTGGAGAGCCCGACCCAAAGTCCCCAGGCTCCGCTTCCTCAGTGGAAGACGTGCCAGTAGGATTGAGGAGGTCTTCGAAGTATTCCGCCCACCGACTCACAACATCCCGAGTTGAGGTCAACAGCACGCCATCCCCACCATAAATGGTGTTGGTCGCGTACCGCTTCCCCCCCTGAGACGCCGGATGGTGGACCAGAATCGCCTCGAAGCCGTACGGAAGTCATTCTCCATGGCCTCTCCGAACTCCTCCCACGCCCGAGTTTTTGCCTCAGCAACCACCCGAGCCGCATGCCGCTTGGACTGTCGGTACCTATCTGCTGCTTCCGGGGTCCCACAGGCCAAAAAGGCCCAATAGGACTCCTTCTTCAGCCTGACAGCATCCCTCACCGCCGGTGTCCACCACCGGGTTCGAGGGTTGCCACCACGACAGGCACCAACAACCTTGCGGCCACAACTCTGATAAGCTGCCTCGACAATAGAGGCGCGGAACATGGCCCACTCGGACTCAATGTCCCCCGCCTCCCTCGGAACGTGTTCAAAGCTCTCCCGGAGGTGGGAGTTAAAGCTCCGTCTTACGGGAGACTCTGCCAGACGTTCCCAGCAGACCCTCACAATACGTTTGGGTCTGCCAGGTCTGACCGGCATCCTCCCCCACCATCGGAGCCAACTCACCACCAGGTAGTGGTCAGTGGACAGCTCCGCCCCTCTCTTCACCCGAGTGTCCAGGACATGCGGCCGCAGATCAGATGAGACGACAACAAAGTCGATCATCGAACTGCGACCTAGGGTGTCCTGGTGCCAAGAGCACATATGTACACCCTTATGCCTGAACATGGTGTTCGTTATGGACAATCCATGACGAGCACAGAAGTCCAATAACAGAACACCACTCGGGTTCAGATCAGGGGGGCCGTTCCTCCCAACCACACCCCTCCAGGTCTCACTGTCATTGCCCACGTGAGCGTTGAAGTCCCCCAGTAGAACAAGGGAGTCCCCAGGAGGTGCACTCTCCAATACCCCCTCCAAGGACTCCAAAAAGGGTGGGTAATCTGCGCTGCCGTTTGGCGCATAGGCACAAACAACAGTCAGAGCCCGTCCCCCCACACGTAGGCGAAGGGAGGCTACCCTCTCGTTCACCGGGGTAAACCCCAACGTACAGGCACCAAGATGGGGGGCAACAAGTATGCCCACTCCTGCTCGGCGCCTCTCACCAGGGGCAACTCCAGAGTGGAAGAGTGTCCAACCCCTCTCAAGGAAACTGGTTCCAGAGCCAGAGCCATGCGTTGAGGTGAGTCCGACTATTTCTAGCCGGAACCTCTCAACCTCACACACTAGCTCAGGCTCCTTCCCCACCAGAGAGGTGACATTCCATGTCCCAATGGCCAGCTTCTGTAGCCGAGGATCAGACCGCCAGGGTCCCCGCCCTCGGCCACCACCCATCCCACATTGCACCCGACCCCTTTGGCCCCTCCCATAGGTGGTGAGCCCATGGGAAGGGGGACCCACGTCTCCTCTTCGGGCTGTGCCCGGCCGAGCTCCATGGGTAAAAGCCCGGCCACCAGGCGCTCGCCAACGTGCCCCACCTCCGGGCCTGGCTCCAGAGTGGGGCCCCGGTGACCCGCGTCCGGGCGAGGGAACATTGTATCCATTAATTGTACTCATCATAAGGGGTTTTTGGGCTGCACTTTGTCTGGTCCCTCACCTAGGACCTGTCTGCCTTGGGTGACCCTTCTAGGGGCATGAAGCCCCTGACAGCATAGCTCCTAGGATCATTGGGACACTCAAACCCCTCCACCACGGTAAGGTGGCAGCCCAGGGAGGGGAGGCTTTATTTCTTTTAATTTAGCTAAATAAACGCTTAAAAATATATTTCTTAGCTGACATTATAGCACAAGGGTTCCCGAGCTTAACCAATTTACGAAATGTTCAAATCAGCTGGATTGAAAAATCTGCGGTGTGGTTTATGAGTTACGGTATCTTGCTAACAAAAATAGCGAACCTCATAGCTAAATGCAGCTACATCCAGAGCAGGGGGTGGGCAGCGACAGAGTCAGTCCGACCAGAGGAGGCTTTTTTCGGACACATGAGCTAGAAACGGTCTGGAAGTGTCTCCCTAGTGGACAAAAGTGGTACTGCACCATTTTTTGCCCAAAATGAAAAACGGCGAATCTGAGCCAGAAATGGGTCTAAAAATATGGGGAAAAAATCCATAAATAACACGCTTCAGTGTTTAATATGTAAGACATTCAAATGAGCAAAAAAACTGTGTGTTATAGACAGACGAATACGGTATATTAACAATAATAAAAATCTTCAGAACCAGAACAATAAGCAGCAACACACTGTTTACAATCTAACTGATCAAGTTTTTGTCCAGTAGCAACAGTGTGGCTGTATTTGTCCTCATTACTGTACTCATAACCTCTTCTTGGACCTGCTCCTCCAGGTGGGACAGGTCCCTGGAAGAGTTCAGTTCAGTCATCACACACTTCTTAGCTGCAGGTGATCTCTGGTGGATGTCTGTCCCTGAAGTGGAAGAAGAGAGCAGCTACCTCTGTCCTAGACTGGAAATAAAACACAAAGAGATAAAAAAACAATAAGTTAATAAGATTATGATTTTAAATTTAAAAAAAGATTATTTAGATAATAATAATAAAAGAACAATACCTCTTCTTGAACGATTGAATCTCTCACTCATCATCATCATCATCATCATCAGGGCTTTAATCAGCTCCAGGGCTTGTTGACATATAAGTTTGTTTTTTCATAAAGTTCTGAACTTTTTGAGTGGTTCATAGCGAGGATCAATAACTTTAAAGCCTGCACATATAACAACATTCAGACTTAGATTCAGAGATTTAAAAACTCCTACAGTTTGTGTTATTGCTCTGGACTGCTCTGAATTACCTGATGAAGTAGTTTAAATGCAGCTGTTGTTAGCGCTGTTTGTAACAGCTGCTGTTTCTTCGTTCACATTCCGATGGCGTAGTTTCAAGTGCATTCACGTTAGACGTGTTGCTGCTGCAGAGCCAATCTTCATGAAACAACATCCACACAGCTTTGGATGTGCGCTCGTCTTAACAAGAAAGCCATAACGTTCGCAAACAAGAGACCGGAGCGAGAAGCTAATGGCTAAATAACGCTGCGCGATAATAGCTCCGTGCTGAAACGCGCCCAGGAAATTTTGTTCCGCGGTGCATATATTAACGTTCAATGAGTGAAAAAAATAACCGAAACGGTACGCAGGTGGACCGAACCGAACGTGCAGTACCGAAACGGTTCGGTAAACCCACGTGTACCGTTACATGCCTAATATGCACACACATTCCTTGCATACTTTCATTACAGTCTCTGGAGTGTAATTGCTATAACTAAAAATTAATTGTATGCTGCATGGTGAATCTTTCTCTTACCTGAATGCACCGCCCACAGCTGAGCCTGGTAATATGGACTGGCACTGAGCGGATTCTGTACTGCCAAAATATTCTAACAGTGCTCCTGCAGAATTTCACATAACATAAGTTTGTGTAAAAATTGTTTATATTAGTCATATAAATTACCATGCTTAACAGTCCACAACATATTGCCAACTCAAGCATAGCTATAAGCCGTTAATATATCGATATAGCCTGATGTAAAACTTTTGGCTAGCAATTGTTATGTATTGTGAAGTTTTAATTATTGCTATCAAGCGTTAGCAAAAATGCTGTTTTGAGCCAAAAAATAAATAAAAAGGAAAAAAATGATGTACAGTAGTGCCAACGACCAGAATCAACTCACATAAAATTAAAACTTAGTTATTAAAGACCGTGTAAAGTGAAATTAAATTTGTGTTTTTATTTTGTCACACGGCATAAATATGTGTTATTAATCACCCATATAAATCTGACTGATTAAAAACATTGATTTCCTTATAAAATTAAGTCTCAAAAATCATGAAAAAACATGATTTTGACTTGCTCTAGAACGCTGGGGGCGTGTCGCACGTGGGCGTGATTTCAGCGCAGTACTGCGCCATGTCCAGCCCCCTTCAGAGCTGAGCTGTGTGGGGAGGCATACGGGGGAAGCAGAGATCACCTGCTCTGTTTTTATCTGAGTTCTGGCTTCCAGCAGCTCCTTTTTCCAAGAGTTACGCTGTTTTTAGTGCACTAACAACTCTGGTTATGTTTTTAAAGTTGAGGACACATAACTCCGCTGTTATAATCAGCGCTATTTTAGAAGATGAGCGGACTCGCGGTCCGAACCGGTCACATCGCATGCGGGGTCTGATCGCCACACACACACACACACGCGGACTCGCGGTCCGAACCGGTCACATCGCATGCGGGGTCTGATCGCCACACACACACACACACGCGCGCGCGCGCGACCCGGTCACATCGCATGCGGGGTCTGATCGCCACACACACACGCGCGCGCGACCCGGTCACATGCATGCGGGGTCTGATCGCCACACACGCGCGCGCGGGGGGGGGGGGGCGGAGGTGCGCGGAGGTGCAGGTGGCATGTGGTCGCTCCAGCAGCACGCCAGTACTGGAGGGAGACGGTCGGTAGCGAGTGAACGGCTCCACCGAAGAACGCATTTATAACGGCTGGAGCTGCAGGGGGTGGGGCTTGTGACCGCGTGACGAAACGCGGTCACATTTAAACCACGCCTAAAAAATCCTGAAAGAGAAATGTGTTTATACACAGTTTGATCTATAACTCCAAAATTAATTGAGCTACAATTTTGAGACTTTTTACTCATTTACAAGATTACAATTACGACATTTATAATGTTTATTGAAGAAAATGTTGAAATTCACTTTACACGGTCTTTAAGTACAAACACTGTAGTCCAGACTGTTCAAGGTTGCTAGCCAGCTTTTTATCCATTAGCCGCTGCACAAATATTTTTTGATAAAAGAGACGTACTTTGTACAAACATACCTTTATCTTGCCATTTTTTCTCTTCTTATTTTTTCCTCTTCCTTTTTTCAACCCCTGAAGGATATGCCAGTTTTTGCGACTGTGACGATGCTTAATTTTGGACACATGACAGCACGTCAAAATACTGTTTCTCCAATGTTTATTGGTTCTCCTGCAGAAGACAATAAAATAAACACATCACTTTGTCTTCTGTTTTCTGCACTTCTGGCTCCTTCACAGTGCTTCTCCAGCAAAGTGCGCCTCACAATATAACAGTTACACTTCATTCAGGAGGTTTACAAAGCAGAAAAGTCATATTTTTCTTTTAGAGTAGCAAAACATAACATTTTCTGAATATATAATTGAAAACAGTGCAACAAAAGAACAACAGTGCCATCTACTGGGCAGTCTAGAACAATAAAAAGACAACATTCAGTCATTACATGAACAAAAACAACAATTTCACATACCTGCAGAAGACAATAAAATAAACACATCACTTTGTCTTCTGTTTTCTGCACTTCTGGCTCCTATATGTGCAAAAATAAATATTACCAAATGAAAAATGTGACAACGCCCTTGTCATTACAGTCATTGTCCGCCAGGGGGCACATCACACAACGTGACACTAAAAAGAAAAAGAGAGGGAAAATAAAATGCCTACTGTGGTGGACCACTAGGGGACTCTACTCACACCCAGTGGACCGGATGTTTTATCGGATGTTTTATTGTGAAATGGTTCATGTATAAGGTGTGTTTTTGGTGCTTACCGCCAGAACTGTTGGAGTTGAGTAAAGTGAAGTTCTGCATCCCGTCTTCTGTGTCGTCTTTTCATCTCCTCCACACTGGTGACCTCGTGAATTGAACATGTCGACATCTGAAGGTCCAGCCAGCTCTCCTCAGACGTCCGCTGCTGTGGAACCTCCACAGGCGGCCCGCTCGCTTTTTCGGTGGCCGTTAAAATCCCGGACTTCTGGCTGCACGACCCTCCGTCATGGTTCGTCCACATCGAAGCACAATTTGCTTTTCGCGAGATTTCTTCAGACGACACCAAATACCACTATGTGGTCGCCTCGCTGGATCCGCTGTCCACCCGGCGAGCAATGAGCTTGCTCCGGGACCCTCCTGCACACGGAAAGTACACCGTTCTCAAGCAGCTGCTCCTGCGGCGTTACTCACTCTCTGACGCAGAGCGCGCCGAGAAACCTTTTTTCCCTTTCCGGTTTGGGCGATGGCACAGCTCTTGAGCTGATGGAGAGCATGTTGTCTCTGCTGGGATCAGACGACGGTGGGTTCCTTTTCCTCCACCTCTTCCTCCGTCAACTCCCGGCTCCAGTGCGCCGGCTCCCGGCTCCAGTGGAACTTTGTTGTTGCTGCGAGCTCAGTTCCTATTTTAGGGGCTGATTTTCTTTGTGCTCACGGGCTCCTCGTTGATGTTGCTAACAGACGTTTGATCGACACTGTGTCCTTTTCGTCACTGCCTTGTGCTACACGAGGAGCTGGGCCTTTAATGCATGCTAACTTTTTAGCTTCGGGTAACGTGTTTCAGCGTTTATTGTCTGAGTTCCCCTCACTGACTGTTCCTAATTTTGCCAACACAAACACAAAACATGGGATCGAACATTATATCCTCACAACGGGCTCTCCGGTTTTCGCGTGTGCACGCCGCCTCGATACTACTAAGCTAGCAATCGCACAGGAAGAGTTTGCTAACATGGAGCGTTTAGGCATCGTGCAACGTTCAAACTGTCTGTGGGCCTCCCCCCTGCACATGGTGCCCAAGGCAGACGGCAAATGGCGCCCATGCGTGGATTTCTGCCGCCTTAATAACATCACAGAGAACGATCGTTATCCCATCCCCCACATCCAGGATTTTTCAGTGCACCTGGCTGGGACCTCCATTTTTTCTAAAGTAAATTTAGTACGGGGGTACCACCAGGTTCCTGTGCATGTGGAGGATGTCCCTAAGACTGCTGTTATCACTCCTTTCGACCTGTTTGAGTTTTTGTGCATGCCTTTTGGTCTTAAAGGTGCAGCCCAAACGTTCCAGCGGTTGATGGATTCAGTCCTAAGGGGATTGTCCTTCGTGTTTGTGTACTTGGACGACATCCTTGTGGCTAGCAGCTCGGCTGAACAGCACATGTCCCACCTCCGTGAGGTTTTTCAGCGCCTAGCAGCACATGGCCTGATTGTAAATACAGCGAAATGCCAGTTTGGGTTGCCAGTCATTGATTTTTTGGGCCACCGCATTTCTGCCAGTGGGGCTGTCCCGTTGCCAAACAAAGTGCAGGTGGTGTCCAATTTTCCTCAGCCCCAGTCTGTTAAAGCGCACAGGAATTTTGGGGAATGTTTAATTTCTACAACCGTTTCCTCCCCAGGGCAGCAAGAAAAAGCCCAACGACAGTGTTGACTGGACACCAGAACGCCTACAGGCATTTGGTGAGGCTAAAACTGCATTGGCCACTGCTGCCCTTTTGGCCCATCCATCCCCAGCGGCACAAATAGCTTTGACAACAGACGCATCTGATGTTACGGTGGGGGCTGTGTTAGAACAACAGGTTTCCGGGGTTTGGCAGCCGCTTGCATTTTTCAGCCGTACGCTACGGGACAATGAACTTAAATACAGCGTTTTTGACAGAGAGTTGCTGGCACTTTACCTGACTATATGCCATTTCAAGTTTTTCTGGAGGGCCGCCAGCTCACTGCATATGTTGACCACAAACCCTTGGTGTTTGCTATGTCAAAAATTTCTGACCCCTGGTCTGCTCGCCAGCAACGCCACCTCGCAGCGGTGTCTGAATTTACTACGGACATTCAGCATGTGGCTGGCAAATCCAACGTGGTGGCCGACTGTCTCTCCCAGGTGCTGATCTCTCCCGTGTACGTTGGCATCGATTTTTCTGCTATGGCTGCGGACCAACGTAGCGACGCAGAAATACTCTAGCTCCAGTCTGGGCCCACAGGCCTCAAGTTGGAGGAACGGCAGGTGAATGACGGACCGAGTGTTTAGCTCTGCTGCAAATGTCTGCCACAGGAGCGCACAGCAAGGCTTTTAAGAAGATTAACACGGTAAAAACAAATATTTGTTTGCTAAAAATCATAGCTGACATTATAGCACAAGGGTTAGTGGTTTATTAGCCGAGTGGTTTATTAGCTATTTGCTAAAATATACACGGAAATAAAACAAATGCGAACAGAAGTGTCCGTCTCTCAAAACACGAATAAAAAATCTAATTTTATCTCAAATGTTTCATCCAGGCCAACAGTTAGTACATTAAACCCACATGTAACCAGGTGAAAAATGGGTACGTGTCAAATGTATTTTAAAAACCATGTTTTGCTTTAATTTCACCTATGGTTGTAATTCTTGTTTTTGTCAGCATGTGGTGCTGTTGGTACAGAGAGGTCTAAAAGGACCGGAAATAGAGAAAAAACCCTTTGTTTATGTACGATGGCACGGACTGGTAAAAAACGGAAGAGAAGGACATTTTATCTGGGACTTGGTGAAGGAGACAACTCTGGCCACGTGAGAGGAGAATCCTAGTGTCCGGTAATTGTTGGAACTGAATTATCTTCCGTGAATGAAGCTATAGAGACGATGCTAATGTTTTATTTCTGTTTGTTCTCTCGTAGAGTGCCGCTGCCGTTTGTTATGCAGTAGCTTTCACGCTGTTAGATTTCAGCTGTTACGTGCAGCTGCATGCTACTCTGTTGGGTGCTAACCGTGTTGTCGGTCCGCCATTTTATTTGAAGCTAAGGCTTGCTGCCGTTCGAAACACGGACTTTTTCTTGTTTTTTTTTATACATAACTCAGAGGGAATAGTTTATTTTTGAGAATAAAGAACCCCTTCTATTTGAAGCTTCGTGTGCTGCATTTATCCCGGTTTCAAATATTGGTACCAGGAGTGGGGTCTCTCGTTTTTTTCCCTCTGCGAGTGCATGTATATGGCGGCGCAGCGGTAGCATTAGCAAACGGCAGTGGTGAAGAAGTGGCCTACACCTGAGTGGACGTGGGCATCGCGTCGGTGAGGAGGCATCTGTTTCGAGACCAGAGGGGGGACGTTGCTGAGCAGTCTGTGCTGGCGTGGTCGTGAAGGATTTCAGCCGAGGCGATCGTCAGACCAGAGCGCATTCCAGGCGGGAGAAAGCATCGCCCAGCAGCGGTCTTGGAGCAACCCAGGGACCTCCGGCGGACTCCGGACTTCGACCAATTTATCCTTTGCTATATAAATTTCTATTTACTGTTAATATTTATATTGACTGTTAATACTTCTATTGACTGTTAAGT
>JBBPBX010061390.1:0-14461 GCA_038048925.1 Garcialebias charrua | reverse complement strand
GAGAAAGGCGACTGCCTCCTTCAGAAGCAAGAACAGAAATTCCCAAGCAAATCGGGCAGGCATCGTTTGTGTCCGATGATGAAATGAAGTAGCCGCATTTGCTGGGGCAAGGTCGGGAACCAGGGCTCGCTGGTCTGCTGCTGGCCTTGTTGGAGTTCTTTGATTTTCTTTTGCCTTTCTCAGGAGCCATCTTTGAGAAAAGGTGTCGAGTGGAAGCCAGTTAGCGAAAGCTAAACAGGGTTCGTCGAGTGGAAGCCAGTTAGTGCGTGCTAAACAGGTTATGGGAAACATACGCAGATGACATACAAACACATTATTATTATTATTATTATTAGAAGAATTCTTCTCGCTTTGCTGTTTGTGTGGGCTAGCCGTTGGTTCCGTTAGCTAACAGGTAGGCGCGTGGCACAGTTAGCGTCCTGCTAAACTGGGCGATGAAACGGAAGAGATGGACGTCTAGCCGATGCTAAAAACGTCGTCGACACTTAGTTAGCGTCCGCTAAACAAAGTGCTCGCAGGGAAGTCCTCAGTGACACCCTTGGTAGGGAGCAAGCTCACCTCCCGGTCGGGCGGTTCAGTCACTCGAGACGGTGTCTTGCAAAGTTCAGGTGTGAAGCGAGGTGAAGGACAATATGAGACAGAACGTGGGACGTCACCGTCCCTTATACCAGGGGGGCGGGGCCCCCTGGTGACGTTGACGACCACTTGCCTTAAATGGCGTGATTGTATTGCTTCAGGTGAACCGCGTGGGGGGGCAATTCCCATATGTTATATGTTGCACTGCAGTGAACTGACTGATAAGGGAACTGTCCAGAGGACCTGACTTAACTTTGTTAGACATTTCAAGTCTTCTAGTTTTTCAGTTCTACTTTTTCAGGTTTCTTTACAAATGTAACACTTCTACCCAGGTGAAACATTTGTCTTAACCAGCTCAAACTGATATGCAGAATTTTAACAAGAAATCCCTCCTTTTTATTCAGGTGAAGGTAAAATTACACTTAACAGGTTCCTAACTGGTAGAGAAATTCCTGGCTTGTTGAGATCTGTCAAACAACCTGTCTCGGAGTGCAAGTCCCATATTAGTGTGCCTTTAACTACATGTTTGAATATTTGCATAGCTGTGTGTGTTCAAACCCATCAGTGCAAGTACGTGCCCATGCATGAAAGTTTATGTGTGTTTGCGTGCATGAGTGCAAGCAAGTCAGGAAAAGAGTGGGTGGGACACGTTTCAACAACGTTCCCCATTTTTCAGAAATAATCACTTGTTCCTGTTACAGATTCAGTGACTCCAGGGCTGCTGCGAAGGGAAACCCAGAAAAGAAAAGGATCTCTCTGGTTTTCCACCTTCTTCTGCCTGGTTCTTTGTTCTTCCATCTTCGGGTGCATCCCACCCTTGTCCTTGCAGCTCCTAACAAGGGGGTGTGGTTGTCACTGGAGGCGTTGGAGCTGAATTACCATATTAATTAGCTCATCTTTTGACCGACAGACACAGGGCTGAAATGTCACCACACTCACTTTGGCCATAGGAAACACAATTAGTGGCAGTCATTATTGTTTTAGTGACGCACTGTTTTTGTCACTCCATTTCCTGCATCCTTCATTCCTCCCACTCTTCTGCTTCATCTCCTGGTCACTCCTTCTGACTTTCTTATTTGACCCATTTTTACTTGGTAAATGGAAAACCTGCAAAAGAAAATGACCAAATTAAATAATCGTGCACTGTGACTGTGTCCAACGTGAAGCTGCTGTTAGTTGCAGTAGTCATTTCAACCTGCAAATATCCCTTCAGTTAGTTCAGCATCATTAATTATTTCCTTCGTACATTATAAGTTTTCCCATAGGAATCTAAGCTGAAATTCTAAAATAATCATGCCATGATCTGTAATAGATTTTGGTACACATTATTTTTACCAAGATATGATTATGTTACACTTACCTATTTGCAGCAACTATGAGTTTAGAACAAAAGCACTTTCAAAACTTCAATTATTGGTGTTTATTTGCTGCAGTGTTAAGCTTTTCAGTAAAGTGGCTATAGCTGTCACCTCAAAGATGGAAGTTATTTGTTTTGAATCCACGCAGATCTTTCCGTGTGTTTTCTCAGGAAATTCCAGTTAACTGATTATTTTTATTGGCCTTGGATATGAGTGTGTTCACTTGTCCTTGTCTGTGTTGCTTTTTTAACCTGTGATAGAGTGCCAAATTGTTCGGAGTAAACACTGCCTTTTGGGTAATATCAACCCCGCTTGTGACCAAGAATAGGAGCAATCAGGTACAAATAATTACTGAGTAACTTTATCTGTAGAATAGTGCAAACATAATGTTGCTGCTGCAGCTTAAGTTGTAACATAATGAAGACTAAGAAAAAATAAATTTAATAGAGTCAAATTATTAATATATTTTGTTACCAATATCCATCCATCCATCCATTATTTTTACCCACTTCTTCCTTTTTGGGCCACGGGAGTCACTGGTGCCCATATCCAGCTATCACTGTGCAAGAAGTGACTGTTGACCCTGGACAGGTCTACAGTCCATCACAGGGACACATAGAGACAAATGAGACAAACAACCATTCACTCTCTCACTCACACCTAGGGACAATTTAGAGTTACCAGTCAGCCTGACAAACATGTTTTTGGTCTGTGGGAGGAAATCGGAGTACCTGGAGAAAACCCACACATGCACGGAGTGAATATGCAAACTCCACCCTGAAAGGTCCTGGGCTGGGATTTGAACTGGCAACCTGCTTGCTGAGAGGTAACTGTTCTAACTGAGCCACCATGTTGCCCTGTTACCAATATGACTTATGTCAACACAAATAAATATATGCTACTCAGTTTTGCATATATCTATATCAACTTTAGTATGACTCAAAAACATCTAATTAAATTGTTTTCCATCACATATACTTTAAGCGCAAAAGGACCTTGCGACGATTATAGTTAAATACTTCAAATGAATGTCAAGCTCAGTCCAGTATCTGAGAAGAGAAGACATTATTTGTAAATGCATTAAAAAAGGAAACAATAGTTATTTCTGTCTATTGGAAAACTTTCTGGGACAAATAAGTGAAAGGCAAGAAAGAAAAGTTGTTGCTGTGTGTATCTGATTGAAACATAAGCTGGCATCATCACGTGGAAACCATTTGTTTTTAACTTCAAATTTACATTGCACCTCAGTAAATACACACGCTCACAACGTTATACCTCTCCTAAATCCCTATTGATCTGATTAATCAGTGGAGACTGCAGGGTTAAAATATCCACCTGCAGTGAACACGTCTGACCCTAGACCAAAGCTTTGGAGTCTTCTTATGCTCTAGAAATACTCACCATCTCAGGCCAATTCTGCCCACATAATCCGGCCTCTTCACATCTGGGTGCTGCAGGTAACCACCACCTTCAGGGCTGAATACAGGTGTAACCCACATGCACAAAGACATCCCTTTGGTCTTTTTTTAAACGCTGGATAAAAGCTGTAAACTCTGAACAGGAAGTAGTTTGTCTCCTGTCCCAATCTAATCTCACACAGCCAGACTTTTGCATCATTAAGCTAATGGATGTGTTTAGTCTTTTAAACTGTAACATATAAATACAAAACAGAAAGGATGGATGCAACAAAAGTACACACCATCAGACATTTTTACAATAAATAAGTGCAGATGTTACAGCCATGCCAGCAGGGTTATTGAAGTGATTTGAAATATGAATGCAGGCTTATATAACTTTATTATCTACCCTTTGTAACTAAAACTAGCACTTTATCTTACAGAAGGTAAATAGCCAGAAAATACCAACTTGCTGTGTTTTTTGCTGGCAGAACTGTTTTGGGACAACAAGAACAATCATGCAGACATAATCAACTTCTGAAATGGATTACATTTATCTACCCTTTTTGTTGTGGTGGATTAAAAATGCTAATAAGCATGACGTTCAAAGAACAATTAATTATTTTAGACTGCTGAACAGGACTTGGTTATTAGATAGGAGGAATGTGTGAGAGCTGCCAGCCACTGTGAAAATAGGTGAAATAAATATTTTGTGTGAGAGCTGCCAGCCACTGTTAAAAAGGTTAAATAAATATTTTATATCTCTTTACATCTGTTGTGCATTGCTGCAGTAAGTTTCAGAGCTCCTATGTGAGAGGCCTTTTCAAAATATGTGTGTGTTGGAAGCTTCTTTTGGATCTGTGCAGTTTTATTTACCCAAGTTTAGCAGACCCACTGAAAACGAAGGTGTCAACTTGAGCACAATGTTTATTTTTTACTGGTTATGGAGTCAATAAATACCTAAAATGATGCCTGCAAGTCCAAATGTGAGCATATTCCAGATCTTCCGGTAAGATGGCACCCGTGTACATGGCTTGCAATCCACCTCTGCTGACGGTGTTCAGATTTGTTGTGTTTTGTTCGTTTTTCATCGGGGACTTAAATGCGCTACTGGTGTATGATCGACAGCAGCTCCTGGATCGTCGTATTTCTGCCGCTGATGTCGCTTATTTGGGCCAGTATGAGCGTAGCTCTGGAAGACCCCTCTTCCCCCACTGCTCGTGGACCTGCCTGTTTACCTCTGCTGCGCCCCTCACCTGCCTGTCCGAAGATATCGCTCCAGACACCGGGAAAAACGAGCTGGTCGGCTGGTGAAGCTGAAAGCCCTGCATGCTGCATCTTCCTCTCCACCTGATGGCCATGATTTCCATCGCCATTTTCCCGTGTGCCCGGACCAGGTAAACAACGGGAGTTGGCGGCCGATGCGGCACACTGCTTGTCCCGGAGGAGCTATTACTGAAAATCTGCGGCCACTGGCGCGTACTCACTCCACCGCTGCTCGAACCACCTCGGATAACATTAAGATGTGTGTGGTCAACGTAAGATCAGTCACCAACAAAACTTAAATCTCTGGGATTACTTTCAAGAGTACGATTTGGACTTTTTCTGCATCACAGAGACTTGGATGTCGCCGGTGAGTCCAGCGCCTTGACGGAATTATAACCACCAAACTGTCTGTATTTTAACGACCCGTGGCCATAAGGTCATGGTGGTGGTAGATTAATAACAATATTCAAATCATCAAAGTCAAAGTCAAAGTCAAATTTATTGTCAGAACTGCAATATGTACAGGACATACACAGGATTGAAATTGCGTTTCTCTCAGTCCCTCGGTGCAACAGTAACCATCTAAACACTAAACACTAAAACATTTAATAAACATAAGCATAAAATAGTAAAAGTGTAACACTGTCCTGAGTTTTTTCATAGTAGTATAAAAGTATGAAAATTTACACCAACACTGAAACACCAAACACCCCTAAAACACCAAACACCCAATGAACATAAGCATAAAATGAAATAATAAAAGTGTAATACTGTCCTGAGTTTTTCATAGTAGTATAAAAAGTATAAAAAGTATATCTATAAAATAAACTGAAGGTTCTAGCATTGACATTTGCAAAGAGTGGCACAGCAGCATATGAGTTAATGTACACAGTATATGTATGAGGTAGTTGATGTTGGTATAGAGGCAAAGTGGCATATGCAGTAAGGCACATAAGGCACATTTGGCATCCTTAGATAAGGCTAGTCAGAGAATACTGTATATGTATCAGCAGTAGTGTAGATATAAAAGTAGTGTAAATGTAAACAGTAGTAATAAATGTAAAACAGTAGTAATAAATGTAAACCGTATTAATAAATGTAAACAGTGAATGTAAACAGTAGTAAGACTATAGGCAGTAATGTAATACAAACATTAGTGCAAATATGAGAAGTAGTGCAAACTGAATGAGCACATGACCGAGAGTTTAGTGAATAACCCGTTTGATGACACAGGGTCCAGTGTTAAAAACTTTGTGTTGAGTGGTAATGTGTGAGAAAGTTTTTTGTGTTAAGGCAGTTCAAATGGGAGGGGAGGCAGAGCAGGCAGAGTGTTTAGCATTCTGACTGCCTGATGAACAGAGCTGTCTCTCAGTCTGCTGGTACGAGCCTGGAGACTCCTCAGTCTCCTCCCTGATGGCAGCAGTCTAAAGCGGCTGTGTAGTGGGTGTGTGGGATCACCTGCCATGCAGAGGGCTTTCCGAGTGAGGCGTTTGCTGTGTAAGTCCTGCAGTGAGGGCAAGGAGGTGCCGACGATCTTCTCAGCTGCTCTCACGATGCGCTGGAGGCTCTTGCGGCATGATGCAGTACATGCACCAAACCACACCGTGATGCAGCTGGTCAGGACACTTTCTATGGCACCCCTGTAGAAGGTGCACATGATGGGGGTTGAAGCTCCAGCCCTTTTCAGCTTGCGGAGAAAGTAGAGGCGCTGGTGAGCCTTCTTGGCCAGTGCTGCAGTGTTCCTGCTCCAGGACAGGTCCTTCGAGACGTGCACTCCCAGGAACTTGGTGCTGTCCACTCTCTCCACTGCGGTGCTGTTGATGGTCAGAGGGGCATGTTGTGCATCCCTCTTCCTGAAGTCCACGACAATCTCCTTTGTCTTCTCCACGTTGAGAGTGAGATTGTTGTGTCCGCACCACAAGGCCAGGCGGCTCACCTCGTTCCTGTAGTCCGTCTCATCGTTGTTGCTGATGAGACCCACCACTGTTGTGTCGTCCGCAAACTTGATGAAGTGGTTGGAGCTGTACGATGGTGTGCAGTCGTGTGTTAGCAGGGTGAATAGAAGGGGGCTCAGCACACATCCTTGTGGGGCCCCTGTGTTCAATGTGATGGTGCTAGATGTGTTACTCCCGATCCGTACTGTCTGTGGTCTCCCGGTCAGGAAGTCTAGCAGCCAGTTACACATTGAGGTGTTCAGCCCCAGACTGTCCAGTTTATGGATGAGCTGTTGGGGGATGATGGTGTTGAATGCCGAGCTGAAGTCGATGAACAGCATTCTAACATAAGAGTCCTTCGTGTCCAGATGTGTGAGAGCTGTGTGGAGGGCAGAGGAGATGGCATCGTCGGTTGAGCGATTAGGTCGGTATGCAAATTGGAAGGGATCCAGGGAGGCAGGGAGGACAGATGTGATGCTTTTCATGACTAGCCGTTCAAAGCACTTCATCAGGATGGGGGTGAGTGCTACTGGGCGATAGTCATTGAGGCATGCGGGCGTTGCCTTCTTTGGGACAGGGATGATGGTGGTGGCTTTGAAACAGGTGGGGACGATGGCCTGGCTCAGTGAGATGTTAAAGATGTCTGTGAAGACCGCTGCGAGTTCCCCTGCACAGTCCTTCAGCACACGACCAGGTATGTTGTCAGGACCAGAGGCCTTCCGGGCGTTAATCTTGATGAATGATCGCCTTACGCTGTCTGAGGACAGCGCCAGCACCTGGCCATCAGGAGAGGGGGGGAGTTTATGTGCAGGTGTGCTGTTACTTGCCTCAAACCGAGCAAAGAACTCATTCAGTTCATTCAGCGTAGAGGTTGAGCTGTCACAGGTCTGGGGGGGTGGTTTGTAGTTTGTGATGGTCTGTATTCCCTGCCACAGACTGCGTGTATCCTTGCTGTCCTTGAAACGGTGAGCTATTTTCCTGGAATACTGCTTCTTGGCCTTTCTGATGCCCCGATCCAGGTTCTTTCTGGCTGCCCTCAGGCCCACCTGATCTCCCGCTTTGAAGGCAGCATTCCTGGCTCTCAGGAGTCTGTAAACCTCAGCTGTCAGCCATGGCTTCTGATTAGCCCGAACAGTGATGGTCTTGAGGTTAGTTACATCATCAATGCACTTGGTGATGTATGAACATACAGTGTCTGAGTACTCCTGGAGACATAAGTTGTTGTTTGTGGTAGCAGCTTCTTTGAACATACCCCAATCTGTGGTGTCAAAACAGTCCTGGAGTGCCTCTGAAGACCCCTCTGGCCACACTCGTATCTGCTTGCGGACTGGTTTTGTGACTTTCACCAGTGGCCTGTATGCTGGCTTTAGCATAACACAGATATGGTCAGAAGACCAATGTCTGTATAAATTCCGCCCCTTGGTGTCTAGTCATTGTCTCCGGATTGTCCTGTCAAGGCTTCATGGTCTGTTTTCCCTCGTGTTCTCCATATAGTAAGTCTGCTGCCTCAACAGCTGTCTATTTTGTTATTTATTTAAATAAACATTTTACTTACTTTTACTGGAGCCTCCTTCGTCTTTTTGCATTCTGGGTTCTCCACACGACGGTCGGATCATGATAGAATCCGGAGACCAAACTAAACCCAGCAGTAGGATCTCCCTCTTTGAGCATGCTGTCCGGGAGACGAAGAAAACCACTTTTCGTGAGGACGAAGAGAGAAAAAGAGCCAGAGCGGCAGCTCCTCATAACTCACCTCCTTCCCAAACACCTCCTGTTTTCCCAGAGGGGTTTTCTACTGGAGGAGGGCAACCGGTTTGGACTCGCCGCAGAAGGAGTGGGCGGCAGAACCGAGCCGGCTCCACCGAACACCAGCGCGCAGCTTCGCAGCTGCAATCAAGTCCTCAACCGTCCGTTTCCTTTTGTGGGGGGAGGATGTGGCTCCTACAGATGGGAAGAAGGAAGTTGCACGCACTGGTGCATCCGACGTGAGGGGAGAGGAATCCTGTAGTTCAAGCAGTCTCTGGGACAGACTGATCGTTGCAGAGGAAGTAATTTCCTCATTCACCGGGACCGACGGCAATGGCGACTCGCTGGGGGCATGGCAGATTTTTCAGCAGGCGTGGACGGAGAGATGTGTGCTGTGTTCCCTTCTGCTCACTCCAGCTGCTCAGTCTGGGGCACCTCTCAGCTCACCGTCAGCTGTATCCAGCCCAGGTCTCACGCCAGCAACTCAACCTGGGACACCTCTCAGCTCACCATCAGTTGCACTTGGCCCAGGTATCACTCCAGCTGCACCAGCGCGGGACTTAATGGTTCCCTCTCCAGCGCCCAGACTGGCTTTTTGCTTGACGTCCATGGAGGGTCTTTGTTCAACTGACGCCTCAACATCCACAGGGGTTCCTCGCTCAGCTGATGCCTCAACGTCCACATGGGGTCCTCGTTCAGCCGATGCCTCAACTTCGATGGGGGGTCCTCGCTCAGCTGACACCTCGACATCCACAAGGGGTCCTCGCTCCGCTGATTCCTCGACATCTACGAGGAGTCCTTGCTCAGCTGACGCCTCAACATCCACGGGGGTCCTTACTCGGCTGACGCCTCAACGTCTACAAGAGGTCCTCGCTCAGTTGACGTCTCTACGGGGGTCTTCGTTCCAGAGGTCCTCGCTCCTATGGTCCTCGTTCCACCGGAGGTCTTCACCTCGGGGGTCTTCGCTCTGCCGTCACTCCGATGGGGTCCTCGTTTTAGAGGTCCTCATACCACCGGAGGTCTTCACTTTGGGGGTCCTTGCTCAGCTGACGCCTCGACGGGGAACTTCGTACCTGAGGTCCTTGCTCCTGACGTCCTTGTTCCACCGGAGGTCTTCGTTTCAGGGGGTCCTCGCTCAGCCGACACCTCAATGGGTTCTTCGCTTCTGAGGTCCTCGTTCCACTTGATGTCTTCGCTTTGGGGGGTCCTCGCTCAGCCGACGCCTTGACGAGGGTCTTCGCTTCAGAGGTCCTCTCTCCTGAGGTCCTTCCTTCTCAAGAGGTCCTCACTTCTCCAGAGGTCCTCGCTCCATCGGAGGTTCTCGTTTCACCAGGGGTCTTCGCTCCTGAGGTCCTCGCTCCGCTGGAGGTCCTCGTTTCGCCGGGGATCTTCGCTGCAGATGTCCTCACTCCATCGGAGGTCCTCGTTTCGCAGAGGGTCTTCGCTCCTGAGGTCCTCGCTCCGTTGGAGGTCATTGCTTCGCCAGGGGTCTTCGCAGCAGAGGTCCCTACTTCATCGGCGGTCCTCGCTCCACATGAGGTCCTCGCTTCACTGGGGATCTTTGCTGCAGAGGTCCTTGCTTCATCGGAGGTCCTCGCTCCACATGAGGTCCTCACTTCGCTGAAGGTCTTCGCTCTCGAGGTCTTTGCTCCGGAGATCTTCGCTCCGGAGGTCCTCACTTCACGAGGGTCTTTGCTCCAAGTGTCCTCACCCCGTCGGAGGTCTTCGCTTTGCCAGAGGTCTTTGTTTTACCGGAGGTCTTTGCTTCGCCGGAGTTCTTCACTCCAGATGTCCTTGCTCCTCCAGAGGTCCTCACTTTGCCGAAGTTCTTCACTCCAGAGGTCCTTGTTCCATCAGAAGTCCTCGCTCTATCTGATGTCCTCGCTCCGCTGGAGGTCCTCGCTTCACCGGAAGTCTTCGCTCCGGAGGTCCTCACTTCACCTGAGGTCTTCGCTCTGGAGGACCTTGCTTCGCCGGAGGTCCTCATTCAAACGGGGGTTTTCGTCCATCAAGCTACATCTATCCTGGGGTATTCTCCCCTCCGACTGTAGTCTCTCCACTGGTCACAAAGGACTGGCCTCCTGGTCGTCCACCGGAGCCCTGGTCTGAGGACAGATGGTATCCTGGCCGACTGCCAGACCCATGGCTGATTGAAGGATGGTCGCCAGGTCGTCCCCCCATATCTGCTGTCTTGCTACGGATAGTCTCCTAACCACCCACCTTGACTCGGGGGTCTAGGGTTTTCTGTGTTTTTCCCTTTTGTGTCCAGTTTGTGTTACCCAGGTTCCTACCTGTCGGTTTTTTGTTTAATGTGCCCTACTGGTTTCTTCCCCCCCCCCCCAGTGGATGGCGCTCTGCTCGGGATTTCAGGAGCCATCCCTTGAGGGGGGTGCTCTGTAGGGTTTCTAGGTCTGGTCCTGCATGTTGTTTTTCCCTCATGTTTACCAGTCCCTCCTCAGCACTCATACTCCTTTCATCCAGCACTGTCTCACCTGTGTTTAATCTTAATCACTGCAGGTGTCTGTCGTTTCACCTTGTCAGTGTCTGTATATATTCAACCCCTTGGTGTCTAGTCATTGTCTCTGGATTGTCCTTTCAAGGCTTCATGGTCTGTCTTCTCTTGTGTTCTCCATATACTGTAGTAGATCTGCTGCCCCGACAGCTGTTTATTTTGTTATTCATTTAAATAAACATTTTATTTACTTTTACTGGAGCCTCCTTGTCTTCCTGCATTCTGGGTTCTCCACACGATGGTCAGATCATGATAATGGTATGGTATATAGTAAAATTGGAAGCATTGCTTTCAGTCTTTGGTCTAACAATAAGCTGGTGTCAAAAAAAAGTGTTGTAATTGTTTTGCCCATGTCTGTTTGTGCTATGTTTATAAAATACATCTTGGATTGCTTGACAAATTTCATTTCATTTGATTTATTGTATTGATGTTTGGGGAAAAGTGTGTAAAACTATTACAAAAACCTATTTTTATTTTACAGAAAAGAGCTGTAAGGATTATTGCAAGAAAACATTACTGTCATCCATCTAGTATATTATTTTTTCAATAGACCTTTTACCAGTTGA
Source organism: Garcialebias charrua (assembly GCA_038048925.1). Lineage (NCBI taxonomy): Eukaryota > Metazoa > Chordata > Actinopteri > Cyprinodontiformes > Rivulidae > Garcialebias > Garcialebias charrua. The sequence goes on along the minus strand of JBBPBX010061390.1, from coordinate 3,106 downwards.
CGTCATCGCGCATGCGCACTCACATTTTTCCAGAATTTTCAGGAAGCTGGGGGAGCGCGTCAATTCTATTCATTACTGCCAACGGTCGCGGTGGGGAAATATGGCTTTTATTGTGTTTATAATTGTTCCAGGCAACGTAAACGAGTAAAAGAAAAAGGTGAGACTTGTTCGTTTTACAACGTCCCTCTAGGAAAGTCGAGTAAAGCGACAAAAAGAAGGAAGATGTGGCTTCAAGCGCTTCGCCGGCAGGACTTCACCCCGACACAAAGCACCAACGTGAGTAATCAGCATTTTTTATCTGGCATGGCCATTAATGGTCCAAGCTCCGTGGATTACAAGATGGCCAATGGCAAGATGGCCGCGCTCAGAGCAGCCGCAGCTTCACGAGTTCCCGGTTCATCTCTAGTTTTTAGTAATTTTAATAGTGTTTTTGTACCTGACTCTGCGTGTTTTTTGCGGGTGAATTATAGCCGAACTGAACTGTTAAGAATCGGAGCGGATTTACCACAGGGCACAGCTGAAATCAGCAACGAACTCAAATCAGAGCTCGGAAGATTGGAGCTGCTAAGAACGTCCTTCTGGAAGCAGATGCGCTCCAGGGGAAAGAAAAGGAAGCGGTGCTCTCGTGGAAAGAAGAGAGGTTGCCGTGCAGGAATTATGACGAGACTGCGGGCAGACGCTAAAACCGGTAGACCCCCGATGCCGGCTCTTTTTCTGTCTAACGTCCGCTCGCTGGACAACAAAATGGATCTACTTCGTTTGAGAGTGACCACGTCGGAGGAGATGAGAAGGTGCTCCGTGCTCTGCCTCACGGAAACGTGGATCTCGGAGGACACACCAGACTCTGTTTACGAGCTGGATAATAGGCTCTTTTTCAGAACAGACCGGTGCACCGAGACTACGGGGAAAACACGAGGCGGCGGTGTTTGTATTTACGTGCACAAAGACTGGTGCACGAACTGTTCCGTGATTAAAAGGCTTTGTTCAGCTGCCGTCGAGTTGATCACAGTAAGATGTAGGCCGCATTACCTTCCTCGCGACCATGCTGTGATTTTAATAACAGCTATTTACATAGCACCCGATGCTAATGCTAATGACGCCCAGGGAGAAATTCATGACTTACTCACCTCGCTGCAGTGTAAATATCCTGAGGGGCTTTTCATTGTTTGCGGAGACGTCAATCACGTAGATCTTCAAGTCTCCCTCCCAGCCTTCAATAAGAACGTCTTCACAGCTACGAGAGGAGATAAAACGCTCGACCAAGTCTTCACTAATGTAAAGGGGGCGTACACGGCGAAGACACGCCCACCGCTCGGAGCTTCCGATCACGACTCTCTGATCCTGGCACCAAGACAACTCCCCCCACTCAGGCGCTCCAAGCCGGAACAAAGAGAGATAACAATCTGGCCTCAAGATAGTTCCCCCATGTTGAGAGACTGTTTTGAGAAGACAAACTGGTCTGTTTTCAGAGAAGCAGCTACTGATGGAAGTTCAGTGGACATGGAACTGTACGCTTCCTCAGTCCTGGGCTACATCAGTACATGCTCTGAAAATGTATCCATAAAAAAATATGTTAAATCCTACCCGAACCGGAAACCCTGGTTAAATAAAGAAGTTCACGCCTTGCTAGCAGCCAGGGACACTGCATTCAAGTCAGGAGATAAAGAGGAGCTGAGAAAGAGCAGGAAAGAACTGAAGGATGGCATTAAGAAGGCCAAGGCCACGTATGCACAGAGGATCGAGGGACAGTTCACCTCACAAGACCCACGGAGCATGTGGAAGGGTATTAAATGCATAACAGATTACAAAGGCAAGAACAAACAATGCCCCAGGGACCCATCTCTGCCTGATGCCCTCAATAAGTTTTATGCACGTTTTGATGATCCAAACAGACCAGCTAGCACCAGACTCACCTCATCACCAGATGAAGAGCATCTCAGGGTGTCCGCAGCAGAAGTGAGAGGCAGTCTCAGAAAGATTAATCCTCATAAAGCAACCGGACCAGACAACATCCCAGGGAAAGTTCTGAAGGAATGTGCGGACCAGCTCTGTGAGGTGCTGGCTGACATCTTCACCACCTCACTTGCACTGGAGTCAGTTCCCACCTGCCTGAAGACCGCGACCATCATCCCAGTCCCAAAGAGCTCCACAGTGACTGGTCTGAATGACTATAGACCGGTGGCCCTCACCCCGATAGTCGCTAAATGTTTTGAGAAACTGGTCATGTCCCACATCAAGGCAACCGTCAACATCAACGAGGACCCTCATCAATACGCATACCGTGAGAACCGATCAACAGAGGACGCCATTTCTTCCGTGGTCCACACTGCTCTCACCCACCTGGATCAGAAGGACTCATACGTGCGTCTGCTCTTTGTGGACTTCACATCTGCCTTCAACACCATGATCCCCCAAACTCTGATAGACAAACTATCTACACTTGGACTAAGCCCCTCTATTTGTAACTGGGTACTAGACTTCTTAACAGACAGACCACAGTCCGTGAAGATCCACAACTTCTCCTCCTCCACCATAACCCTCAGCACTGGCTCTCCTCAGGGATGTGTGCTGAGCCCCCTTCTGTTCACTCTGCTCACATATGATTGTACAGCCACACTTCCAGGCTGTCATATTGTTAAGTTTGCAGATGATACAGCGGTGGTGGGATGCATCACAAACAATGATGAGTCCAGCTACAGACAGGAGGTGGAACACCTGGAGAGCTGGTGCAAAGAGAATAATCTTCACATGAATGTGAAGAAGACAAAGGAGATGATTGTGGACTTCAGAAGGAACAAACACACCCATGCCCCACTGAAAATAGGTGGGTCTGCAGTGGAAGTGGTCTCCAGCTACAAATACTTGGGTGTACACATGAATGATAACCTCAGCTGGAGCAACAACACCACCAGCCTGATCAAGAAAGGTCATCAGAGACTCTACTTCCTCAGACGGCTGAGACGTGCTGGTCTGAGCAGCCCAGTTCTCACCTCCTTCTACAGGTGTGCAGTGGAGAGCGTCCTGTGCTCCAGCATCAACGTGTGGCATGGAGGCTGCACAGTTGAAGAGAGGAAAGCTCTACAGAGAGTGGTGAAGGCTGCACAGA
>JBBPBX010061388.1:0-21142 GCA_038048925.1 Garcialebias charrua | reverse complement strand
TTCCTTCCTTCCTTCCTTCCTTCCTTCCTTCCTTCCTTCCTTCCTTCCTTCCTTCCTTCCTTCCTTCCTTCCTTCCTTCCTTGACTTGTTGCTATGTAAATAAACTGAATTTAATTGACTGTTGACTTCATCCTTAATGAGAAGCACCACACCTTATTTTATGAGCTTTAAAGTTTTTACGTTTGATTGGTTTAACAAATACTGATTGTGATTCTGCTTAACTGTACTTTAAAAGCAAATTATTTTCAGCTTAAGAGACCAGAAATAAATAAATAAACATCTGCAAAAAGTTTAGCAATCCAGTGAACACCTGCTGAGGAAGATGGTGTGTTGGTTCAATGGCCTTGAAGCGACAAAAAGCAACCCTAGATTTTGAGGTAGGAGCGCCCTCTTGTGGTCAGCATATAGGAACGTACTTTATACAGTATATAGATTAATTGTTTTGATTTTATTTTATTTTTTCAGTGTAATTTTTCAGTTGTTTACTTTTTTAATTACTGTAATGGAAAGGTGGAAAATAAAATCCAGTTTAATCATGAATATGAAGCAAAGTCTGAATAGATCAGCGATAACGAAAACTTCTGCGTGATCACAGAATGACCTTGATGGAAGATTTATTTACTTAAGTTTTTTTTTTTTTAAGTCTAATTCGTTAAACAATTCAAACCGAAACAAAACTTTAAATCCCATCATTTTAAAATCACACATATTTGAATAAATCTGTTTTTCTGGTTCAACGTGAAATTGCAGCTTTCTTTGTTTTCTTATACCCAACTTTTGTAAATATCTTTTGTTTACAATAATCATCCCTGCACAGAAAATCAGAAACAGTTTATTGCTTGTTATATTTTGTTTACATTTGTCAATGTACATGTGTCAAGTTTATAATGTCCTCTGCACAGAGGAATTTATTTCATCTTCTCGATAAATACAGAGCACAAAATATTCTGACAATATTCTTTGAAGCAAACACCACATGGTGTTTTGTGCAAACATGAGGTCAAACTGAAGCAGCACATAATATGGGTGGAATGGGACTAAATTAAATAACTGCGATAAATCATGAAATAAAGAAATGTAAATTTCATTAAATAATCAAATATATTCCATGGTGACATTGCTGCACAAGAGCCATGAAAAAAAAAAACAGTGAAATAATTAAACGTATATTTGAATTTAAAAAATGATTGCAAATGGCATTTCATTATTGTCATTTTTTAAAGGGTACATGTACATGTATTTATTTCATGGGACATTTAATTAATAATTGTGTATTTAACAATTTAATTGTATACTTAATCATTTAACGATTTATCGAACAATTAAATTATACATTTAATTATATAAACACACAAAGCAAACAATTATTTAAGACAAGAATATTTGTCTTTTGCTCAACTCCAAGTCACACTTATGCACAGTTGCGCTGAAATTACAGATTTTTAAACTTTAAGAATTTATACCAAATTATATATTACACCAAAATTATAAACTTGTGGAAAAAAGTATATTTTGCAGTTAATTTGTCATTTAAAAAAAGTTGAAGTTTATACACAAAACCTTCTCTGGCAAAATGGTATGCATGGTTGAATGTATTTATTTATATTTTAGAATTATAGTGTTGCTTACTAATAGTTTAACATAACATAAATAACATTTTTATTTTCAAAAAGATGTCACAAACAGCTGAAAAATAAGTTGAACTTTGCCCTGTAACAAAGGAGAACCTGAACATCTTCATTTCCGCCACTTCCGGTCCTGTCTCCAACCGACACCAGGGTCAGAGTGGTGTTTGGTGCAGCAAAAACTATTCTGCCGGCAGAGAGCCCCTCTGTACCAAGGGCCCCTGCACGTATACCAGATTGCCCGTAGATCCGGCCCTGGATTATGCTCCAGAAGGTGACACTGGACACCATAATTTGTCCGACCAAATCCCTATCATTCACAACACTTCATGTTAAAAGTAAGTTTTTAAAGTATCCATGGGAGATAACCGTATAAAAATTGATAGGCCGCGTTACGTAATCGCAATTTACAAATTTGACGTGCCCGCGCGCGCGTTTCCTCCGTGCTGCCAAGGGCAGCGTCCTTGTTGAGTGACGTCACTGTGTAATTTGCATTAATGCCTGCGTTGCCTTTCATCTAGCGTTGGTTTACGTCAGCGTTGTCTTTCATCTGCGCGTGGCTTTCAACGTCACAAAGGCTTTCTGCGTTAGTCATGACGTCACTCACCCGAGGGTTTATATTCGTGAAATTCTCATTCGCTAGTTATTCTGAGATGAGATCTGTTTTGAGATGAGATCTGTTTCTTGTGTCTCTGCAACGCCAATTTTGGTATTTCAAAACTGATTGAAATATTTTTCTTCAGTTCATGATTTATTGCATTTGACATGGATTTCCAGAAAATTCACCAAGAAGTTCCAGCTCTTAATATAAAGAAGAATCTTAGTATCTCTGTGGATTCGGGCACTTACGTTGTGAAGGAAATTCAGAGATACACGAGTTATGGAGAAATCGCCCTGTGCTAAAAATCTGCGCATTTCCGCAAAATGTCATCTTGACGTGACAACGGGAAGGCACGCTCCAACGTGCATTTAAATAATAATGGTGGAGCATGTCCTATCGCGTCTGAGATATCATTTTGAGACAGTAAATTTTCCAAAACTCTCATTAATAAACCCTCCCTGAATAAAAAAATTACAGATGTTACCTGATGGCGCAGGCATAATTTAAAAATGCATACATAGCAACGTGTTTGCTCCGGGCACTCGGCTAATGTTTGTTAGCTGCCATGTCGGCTTATTACCGGTTGCGTCAGCGATATATCATTTTAAGACAGTAAATCATCCAAAACTCTCATTAATATCCCTCCCCGAATAGAAGGAAACTACAGATGTTACCTGATGGCGCAGACATAATTTAAAAATACATCATTAGCAACGTGTTTGCTCCGGGCACTCGGCTAATGTTTGTTAGCTGCTATGTCGGCTTATTACCGGTTGCGTCAGCGATATATCATTTTAAGACAGTAAATCATCCAAAACTCTCATTAATATCCCTCCCCGAATAGAAGGAAACTACAGATGTTACCTGATGGCGCAGACATAATTTAAAAATACATCATTAGCAACGTGTTTGCTCCGGGCACTCGGCTAATGTTTGTTAGCTGCTATGTCGGCTTATTACCGGTTGCGTCAGCGATATATCATTTTAAGACAGTAAATCATCCAAAACTCTCATTAATATCCCTCCCCGAATAGAAGGAAACTACAGATGTTACCTGATGGCGCAGACATAATTTAAAAATACATCATTAGCAACGTGTTTGCTCCGGGCACTCGGCTAATGTTTGTTAGCTGCTATGTCGGCTTATTACCGGTTGCGTCAGCGATATATCATTTTAAGACAGTAAATCATCCAAAACTCTCATTAATATCCCTCCCCGAATAGAAGGAAACTACAGATGTTACCTGATGGCGCAGACATAATTTAAAAATACATCATTAGCAACGTGTTTGCTCCGGGCACTCGGCTAATGTTTGTTAGCTGCTATGTCGGCTTATTACCGGTTGCGTCAGCGATATATCATTTTAAGACAGTAAATCATCCAAAACTCTCATTAATATCCCTCCCCGAATAGAAGGAAACTACAGATGTTACCTGATGGCGCAGACATAATTTAAAAATACATCATTAGCAACGTGTTTGCTCCGGGCACTCGGCTAATGTTTGTTAGCTGCTATGTCGGCTTATTACCGGTTGCGTCAGCGATATATCATTTTAAGACAGTAAATCATCCAAAACTCTCATTAATATCCCTCCCCGAATAGAAGGAAACTACAGATGTTACCTGATGGCGCAGACATAATTTAAAAATACATCATTAGCAACGTGGCCTGTATCGCGGCTATTGTGTTAGCTATCTGATTCGGCTAGCTTGTTAGCAGCGAACAAACATAATCTGCCGTGATAATTGGCTTTATACACTCAAAGTGTATAAAGTAAAACAACATGAACTCACGTAAAATAAATAGTTTATAATCTAAAACACTACACACCTCCGATTATGTTTACACAAAGACTTACTCATCTCCTGGACAGTCTTCCGATGGTCCCTGCGTTGTTTCGACATGGTAGCTCCTGTGGGACTTTCTTCTGTAGATTTTCTTTTAAAAATAGTAGGAATAGCATCCGGTTTTAAAAGTCTTCTGAATCTTACTGGTAATCCTAAAGATTCTTTTATACCAGGTGCTGAAAACAATCGGCAGTGAAATGGTCGCTGCAGACATAGGACTCCTGGAACCCACCGGTCCTTGTCTGGTCCATTCTTGACAAAGTTTGTCATCTTTTGGAAATTTGTGAAGGCTCACTTGTTCACTGCTGATATTAGAACACACAAATGCACTACAACGTGACGGCATTTTTCAAGTTACACAAATAAAAGGCGATCCTTCAGGAAATGAATCTGTATGGCAAGCAGTTAACACACCTAATAAACGGGCAAGGCTCTGCCTTCTGCCCGTTGTGACGTTAATGACTGGTGACGACGACTGGTGATGACGTATTGCGGAAATGCGCGGAATTTCAGGGGCGTATCCCAGTAAATACCAGAGACAAATTTAGCATAATTTCGAATAAAATTTTAATATGTTTATAATTTATTATGCAAAAACGACCAGAGCTCAATGATATAAGATATATATGTTCTGACAAATATTCAAATTTACAAAATCATGTCACAATACCTTTAAGACTTTACTTTTTGATAAGCTTGTTTGCAGATTTGAAGTTATTGTGAAGAAGAGGCTCAAGGACAAATTTTATTAAATCTATGGATTCCTGTGCAAAAAGAAAAAAAAATCAACATTAAGTATTTTCCTTGATTTTTTTAAACTGTTTTATTTCAACAAAAGCTTTAAAGGTTCAGTATGTAATTTCTGGAACACGCTGGAACTTAGGAAATATTTGAACAGAGACACGTTTCTGGCCCCTCCCCCTCAGAGCCATATATGGCTCTGCCCCCCTTGCTCTGCTGAAATTCAAATTCAAGCTCTGTTTTTATTGGCTGATTCAAATTCAAGCTCTGTTTTTATTGGCTGATTCAAATTCAAGCTCTGTTTTTATTGGCTGGTTAACGGCGTGTCACTGTGGCTTTTTAGAAATGCTTTTAGAGAAGCAAGGGGACAATAGTTTTTTTCAGAGATTACTTGTCTAAAATCAGTATGTCAGGAGGTAGTGACAGAGTGAAGAAATATGTTTAAAATATATTGTTAGAAAAGTTACATACAGCTCCTTTAATGTCATAACGCGGTAAATGATTTCACCCTTAACCTTCATTTCCACATTGCAGCCTGCTCCTTTAAATCCTCACTACTTTGAACATTGTTGGAGCGAGGAGAGGAGGTGGGGGAGACACATGGAGTGGAAACAACACACATGAGAGATTAGGAGGTGTCCTTGGAGCCAGCTGCAGCCTTCTCATCCAGAGCTTGCTGTTGACCCAAACATACGGTTCATGAGCAGAGATAAGATGGTGTCTTGTGAGACGATTTTGATTATGTACCCTGTGTGCATAGTTTCATTCCACCTCATGTACCACATGTGATGTGAATGACACACACCTTGACCTTGATCTTAAGTCCTGGGCTTCTTGTTGTCAGCCATAGTAATATCCATAAACTTTGACCAAATATATCTGACAAGAATGTTGTGCTGGAATTGGAAATTTATTTAGCTCAGGGAGAAGTTGTTTGGATCATCTATCTATTACCTTAATCAACATCTTTTCAGGATCACGGGAGTCTCTGGGGCATATGTCCAGCAGTCACAGTGCAAGAGGCACTCTGGACAGGTCTCCAGTCCATCGCATAGCCACATGAGACAAACAAGACAAACAAACGTTCACTCTCTCACTCACACTAGGGACAATTTAGAGTTAGCAGTCAGCCTAACATGAATGTTTCTGGTCTGTGGAAAGAAACTGGAATATCCGGAGAAAACTCATGAGTGTACGGAGAGAACATGCAAACTCCACCCAGAAAGGTTTCTGGATTTAATTTGGAGACCTTCTGGATGAGAGATAACAGCCACCCCTTGTTTGGATCATTTAAACTCAAATTAGATTCAATAAGTAAAAATGTTATATACTGACTGAAACAAAAAGGTAATGCAAACATTGCTTCCTTCTTCAGGGATTGTGACAGTGAGTTTACTCAAACAAAGGATTGGCAATCGCACTGGATGCCCTTCCTGACACAACCACTGAGCTACCACAGCCCTCTGTGTGGAGCAGGGAGTTGCCATCTAAAATGCTCGAGGGAGGAGATGGAGGATTAAAGGTCTTGCCAGTGTGGGAGGTGAGGGTGGAGGCAGGTGTGAATGCTTCACCCTTTACCTGCCTGCATTTTTTTAATGTAACGGTTGGAAATCAAACTAGCAACCTCCCAATCACAGCTACACCTTCTCTAACCTCGGCACCACATCTAGAGAAAGGCATGTGGCAGTTGTAAAAGTTTTTGCGACCTTTATCACCATCTTTAAAAAGAGGCACTACTTTGGCCACTTTCATATTTTCTGGAAATGTTCCTGTCGAAAATGATAAATTACATATATATGTAAATGGTACAATAATATTATATCCTTCACAAACTTCATGTCCATATCAACCTGGTCTTTTGATTTCTTGTCTGAAAATATGTTTTAACTACATTCATTATTTCTTCTTTGTCAATTTCCTTAAGATAAATACTATTTACACAGCTAATAATTGAATGGTTCACTGTATCATTTACCTTTGGTATTTTATCTGCAATGCTTGATCCAACATTCACAAAGTAATGATAAAATCCAGTTGCAATTTCATTGTCATCATGAATATCATCATTATCCTTTACAAAATGTTGTGAAATACCCGTCTTCTTTGACCTATGATTCTTTAAAACATAATTCATTACTCGCCATGTAGCCTTCATATCTCAACTTTCATAGCTTCGTCGTCTAGACGGGTCATATCTTCAACACAGTTTGGCGTGCCAGCTTTCCTCAGATATTAATTAACCTCAAGCTCTTCAGTAGAGATGGTCCACCAACAGGAGTTATAATGCTGGACAGAAATCTTCCATTTAGGACTTAGACTAAACACAATGTCAACAGGAACCTGTTTTATTGGCATATTTACCAAAACTCTGCACAAAATAACAGTTTAATAAAACTATGAGAAACAAAACAACTGGCATATTTTATGATTCTTAAAAAATACAAAAAGTTTAATGGTTTCGTTGAAGTTTATGAAAATATCTGGTTAAAGGATAACTGACATTACGAAACGTCTTGTGTTACACATAAAGTCCAGTTGTGTTTGTCTTGAACTTGTTTGAATTTGCCATGTCCTGAGATTGTCTCTGCTTTTTTTGTCCTGTAAACATATTCGGACTTACCTTCTGTACACGTATAGAAGACTGTGCACCTAGAACATTCTAGATAAGATTTTAGGAAACTGTGGTAAATATGTTTTAACCTCTTATTTATTTAAAAACACAACAAGCACATTACATTTAATGTTCAATGGGCGCTGAGTGCTTGTGTTTGTGTAGTGCATGACTGGTCCTAGGCAGCTCATTGTCACCGATTCTGTCCATAACTTTCATGGACAGAATTTCTCGGTGCAGCCAGGGGGTGGAGGGTTTTCGGCTCGGTGGCCTCAGGATTCCTTTTCTGCTATTTGCAGATGATGTGGTCCTGATGATGTCATTGTGATGTGATCTTCAGCTGTCACTGGAGCGGTTCTCAGCTGAGTGTGAAGCAGATCAAATGAAGATCAGAACCTTTAAATCTGAGACCATGGTCCCCAGTTGGTAAAGGGTGGTCTGTTCTCTCTGGGTTGGGGGTGAGGTTCTGCCTCAAGTGGAAGAGTTTAAGTATCCCGGGGGTTTGTTCTCTAGTGGCGGATGAACGGAGCGTGAGATCAACAGATGGATCGGTGCGGCTTCCATAGTATTGTGGACTTTGTGCTGGTCTGTTGTGGTGAAGGGTGAGATGAGCTGCAAGGAGAAGCTCTATGTGTATCGGTCGGTCTACGTTCTCACCCTCACCTATTGTTATGAACTCTGGATAGAGACCAAAAGAACGAGATTGTGGATACAGAAGGTTGAAACGAGTTTCCTCCACAGGTGGTTGGACCTCCATAGGGATATGCTCCAGGCGTCTCAAACTGAGAGGAAGACTCAGGACATGCTAGAGAGACATTGTCTCTCATCTTGCCTGTGGATGCTTTGGAACCCTCCAGAAAAAAGCTGGAAGAGGTGGCTGGGAAAAGAGATGTCTGGACCTCCCTGCTCAAGCTGCTGCCCCGGTAACCTGAATCCAGAACATGAGGATGGATCGAAGTAATATAATATACCGTATTTTCCGCCAGAAAAGTCGCTCCACCCCATAAGTCGCATTAGTCCAATTATGTCCAATAAAGTGGAAAAATCGATAAACGTGTCGCACCTCCATATACGTCGCATCTATTATGTGTCACCGCTGACGCGTCGCATATGTTACGCATCACCGCTGACAACCCGGAAATGTGGGCCAGTGTTTAGCCCAAAATGGATTGGCTGCAAATGGTGGCCACAGGAGTGTGCACAGAAGAACTTAAACAAGATTAACACGGTAAAAACAATTATTTGTTTGCTGAAAATTATAGCAAAGATGTGTCTTAGCTGAACTTTTCCTTAATAACTGCACGTAATTGACCTTTCGCAGAAGCCCCGCCCCCTTAGTTACTGTTGCTACGCCCGTCAAGCTTTCTGTAGCCGGTGAGTGTTAGCGCGTCATGACGGGGATAGCTTGTATACCAGTGCGTGTTAGTGACTCATTTTGGAGCAATACCAGCGCAATATCCTCCAGATCAAGGCAAAAGGGGTTACAATATGCAGTGGAGGGATATATTCAAAATATTACAGTACGTTACGAAGGAGACACAACGATCCTTGAGGCTAAAGCATACCGGTCTCAAGCAAAATCTGAGAAACCCCATGACCTTTACCTCAAATGCAACCAGAATACGCTTGTGGACCAGTCCTGCTCCTGCACTGCAGGGTAAGTTTTCTTTTTCAAGTTCTATTTTTTGTTAGTTAAGTACTGTAAAAGTCAAATTTATTAAGTAATACCGGTAAGTTAGCTCGGTAAGTTAAGCTAGTAACTGTATTCAGAGCAGAGGCTAGCTTGTTACTCTGTTCATGGATCTACCTTAGATTATATGTTTTTATTATATATTATATATATTATTTAATATATATATTATTTATTATTATATTATAGCACTCGTGCATTTATTGTAAGTAGTTGTAATCAAACATGTTCAACCCCCACAATCTCAACAGACATTAGTAGTGTGGATGACAAAAACACTTCATTGAACTAGCTTTTACTGATACATATTTGAATCATTGTGACAACAAAAGTTTACCTAAGTTTGAAGTTTAAATAAAAATAAAGAAGTATTTTAAGACATTTGAGTGTGCAGTATTAATCAACCCCTAAACATAGTATTTTGTGGTGCATCCTTTAGCTTTTATAACTGCCAATAAATGAGTTGTTAAGTGCTGACAAACTTTCCACACCTCTAGTCTCGGATTTTAGTCCATTTTCCCTGTGCTGTTTGGAAAAAATTGAATGAAAAACTTTAAATGATAAAACATTAAAATGATTGGGGTGTTGAATAATTTCGATTGCAGGTGTAGCTAGTTACATTATTGTCAAAAGCATTAAATAGAGCTTATGCTACTGTTTTCTTAAAACAGGTTACCAGGTTTTTGCTCACATATTGTGGGCCTTATGCACACCGTGGACCTGTGCCGTGCAAGAAATGCTGACATCTCATGCACAAGCCAGCCCCAGCAGTGGCACAAAGCCAGGGGGAAGAAAATTCATGGACAACCTGTAAGCAGTGTGGTGGTAGCCAAGGCCAAAGTGAACCGCAAGCGGAAACCCATCATGTCCAGTTTTATCCACAATAAGTATGTTTTTTTTCTTCACCTATACTACAGCAACATTGTTAGTCACACTGTTCAGTGTATTCCTGTGCACTGTGACATCAGACAATACTCACCTCCAAATTATTTTTTCATAGGAAAGAGTTAGGTACAGGAGCATATAGTCTACTGAGGGAGATGTCAGATGCACCCATAAGCTATATCACAGATGCCTCTGCACCAGAGGTTGAAGTTGGAGGCAAGAAGTATGCTGTGGGGTGCGGACTAAGCCACCAGGTGAGAAGCACAGATTTGAAACCCAGTCTTCAAGTAGCACTTCTTGATGTTGTGCAAAAAACAAATCTCTTCAGGTTTGTTGTTTCATTAAAAAAAGCAATTTACATATTATAATAAGGTGCTTGCTTATGTGATAAAAAGAGAAAAATAATTTGCATCAGGCTGACAGATACAGTAATATAGACATAAATACATTGAGGACTGAGCCACATAGTATCCAGAAATCTTTATTTGTCTAGCATCTTCCACAGCTCATGTAAACAGACAGCTTAACAGTGGTGATTAAAAAAACATGTTAAGTGTAAGTCATGTGATTTACTAATGGATGCTACTACTGTCCCTTCAGTATGTGTGGCTGGAAGTTTGAAAGCATGCTTACCACATACCAGATGTGATTTATGATTCCTAATCTTGTGTTAGGAATTTTACCAGACACTATCTTGAACTTTTTTATTTTAGCAATAGCCCGCTCTATGTGCACCCTGTGCTTTGCAATACGCTTTGTCTCCAGAACATCTCCTGCTGGCATTTGCCTCTTGGACCTCGAAAATGGTGGCATGTTTAACTGCAGTCCGATTGCTTTAATTTCATCCTCAATCAAAAAACCCTTATCAGCCATTACGCCATCCCCTTTTTGCAAATAGCCATTGTCTATAAGTGTCTCTAGTAAGGGGATGATTCCACACTGTCTGACAATCTCCTTGTCAGACATGGATCCTGTGAAGAGAACAGATGAAAAAATGACAGCACCACGGGGGTCACAGGCAACGAGTGATTTCAGGGTGTTGGTGTTTTTGTAATTTGAAAAGCTCTGACTTTGTAACACCAGTGATGTTGGCCTTTCTATTTTCAGCTCTGTGCAGTCTAATATAGCAAATGTAGATGGGTAGTCGGCTTTGTAGGTTTCAGGCATGTTTTGCATAATGACGTCTCTGTGAGGCCAAATGGGTAATTCACCCAAAATATCAAACATATAATGAATCCATGAATTGAAAATATTACTTGCTGCTTGCATGTGTATATTAAATCTAAATGCAAGGCTTTTCAGATCTTCGTTGTTGCGGAGTTTAATTAAAACAAACAGCAGCTGACTACGAAGGGGCATCTCCCTAATGTCCCAATCATTACGTTTGTATGTTAGGGGTACATTTACTTGAGCGGCGTGGGGATCATTTTGGATGTCAAATATTGTGCACAGTTGGTTGAATCGTTCGTATGTAAAGCCAGTACTGTATTCAAACATTTTTGGGATTTTACTGCTTTCAAGGAGTTCAGGTGTCAGACTTTTCTTTTTAAGTGTGTCAATTTGTGCTTTCAGGTTTTGTATTTCAGTTTCTTGTAATGTCAATTTCAATTTCATGTTGTTGTTTTCCTCTTCTAATTTCTTTTCCTTCTCCGTCCCCTGCTCCTCTTCCATCTCCTGCACCTCTTCCGTCCCCTGCTCTGGGGGTTGCTCTGGACTATCTGTAAAGAAAAAAAGTTGCATTTTAATGATAATTTATATTTTTCATCTTTTACAGCTGCCACTTATTGTCCAAATTGATCTTGGAGCAGCTCCTGTCAGCCAACCAGATGACTTGCCCAACTTTCCTCTGCCGCACCAAGCCACCAGCTTCTGCACTGCTCTGAATGAGAGTGCCACGCAACATTACACAGAACTGAGCATTTCATTGGCTGATTCTATCACTCTGGAAAGGGAAACTAGAGCACAGAGCACAAACTATTTGTGGTTCCATGCAAGGTCTGCCCGAATCACATCAACTTCATTTAAAAGAATCTGCTCTAGAAGAGCCGACCATGAAAAACTTGCTACAAGCTTAAAGAGTGCAGCAGCAGTACAAACAAAGGCCATGAAGAGAGGTGTAGAACAAGAGCCCAATGCAGCCATACATTACACTATTCTCACAGGTAATCAAGTGTATCCATGTGGTTTTGTTGTAAATCCCCATGCCCCACATCTTGGTACATCACCTGACCGTAAGGTGGTAGAGAGGGCAGGGAGTGAACGCCCAAGCTATGGGCTTTTAGAAATTAAGTGCCCTTCTAAGAACAGCTTCACAGAGTGCCCCTACCTTTACAAGCAGGCAGATGGTACCTATAAACTAAAAGAGTGTCATGCCTACCATTACCAAATAATGGGTCAGCTTGGGCTCACAGGTATGTCATGGTGTGATTTCTTTATTAAATGTGAAGAGGACTACCACCTGGAAAGAATACACTTTGATGTTGCAAAATGGGAAGAAATGAAGAGCAAGCTTGATGTATTTTTCTTTGACTACTATGTAACATGCCAGTGAAATAAATCAGTTATTTCAGTACTTTTGGATTTTGTTCCATTGCATTCGACATTGTTGTATGATTGTTTGTTTCAGCCTCTCAGAGTGAATGTTATAATAAAATGAGAGAGATTCACTGCCAGAAATTTATTTCTGCGTATTCCATCATTCAGCACAATACAGAGAGTTTAGATATCCAGGGCAGCCTTACAATCATTTTAAAACAGTACTAATTAACAATATACATCTCACTCACCATAGTCATCAGCATGCTGTTGACTCTCTTCTTCATCATCATCAGCACAAGATGTGGAGCTGGAAGCATTCGGCTCAATGAAACTGCATCTGTATACACATTTTGTACATGATTGTTATTGATTAAACCTGCAAGTTGGTAAACATGTTCTTATTTACAGTGACTTAAGTGCAATATACAAGTATTCAATTCCCATTTACTACTGTATTTTTTAATTGTCTATTTACCTGCTGCTCTTTAAAGTGGTGTAACATTAAGTGCAACTAGCCATAGTTATGTAGCTAGTGTATTTTAAATATAATATAACTAGCATGAAGGCATACCGATGTTTGGGTGGCTTTCGACAGCCTCCAAGTTGCTCCCTGGTCTGGTTCTGCACTTGTAATGCAACTACTGGGTTGGGATACTCAGGGGTGGGCTTTCCATTTACAAAATGCTAAATGACAGATATAAAAAAAAACGATTCAAGATGCTTGTTAAAAGAGAAAATGTTAATTAGCTAGTCAAGTTTATGTAGTGAAACTGACTAAACATGATATCGTATAGGGTTCACAGCATCGAGACCCGACAGTGAACTAATGTAAACATTCGCTAAAGTTAGCTAATGCTAATGAGCTTACTAAACGTAAGAGGGTAATCTTCTAAAAATTATATCCAAAATAATACACAACAATGAATATTAATAATAACCTTTCTTGAAATTATAATTATTACTTCTAGAGCAGGACAGTCACAATGAATGTTTGTCTTACCTTTGAGCATACATACGAATGCTTGTTTATCTTCGAGACATTAAGCTGGGAGTGAGGCCTTCCACACTGTTTTATCCATTGTTGACACCGTTCCAGTTGTGTTTTCGGCTTTGGGAAGGGAAAAAACAAGACTCCACCAGACAAACTCTTGGGATACCTGCTGTCTGATTTACACAATCCATAGGCGCATCGCTTCACCATCTTGTAGAATGTCGGACCTAGCTTACATAGCCGGAGATGCTAGTGACGTGTGATTGGACAATGGCCGGTTGGGGGCGGGGTTTTGCGAAAGGTCAATTGTCAAATCAGATGGATTTTAAAAATTAGTTTTGCTACGTCGTGCACCCGCACGGGTGAGACCGCTGCATTTAGTTAAAATTTAGCAAGATAAACACTTAAAAATATACATTTGTTTGCTGACATTATAGCAAAAGTGTTTCTAAGCTTAACGTTTCCTTAATAAATTCACGTAATTGTCAAATCAGCTGGATTTAAATTGTTTCGCTTTGACGGTCTTCCAAACGGTCATGCGCACTGCAAAAATAAATTGTAAATAAATCATATTTTTGCTCAAACATCTCCTAAAGATAACTTGTTGTAAATATCCATCCAGTAATGACTTTCTGTAAGTTTCATCAAAATCTGTCATGTGGTTCATGAGCTATTTTGCAAACAAGGTAACAGGTAGTTCAGAGCTCCAGAGAGCAGGAGGCCGTGCTGCGACAGAGTGAGTCCGAGCAGAGGAGGCTGCTGTCGGACACATGAGCTGGGAACGATCGGTGGACTCTAGCGGCCGAAAGTGGTACTGCTCCATTTTTTTCGTCAGAATGAATGGAAACTGTCATATCTCAGCCAATAATTAGTCTACAAATATGGAAAAAAATCCATAAATATGTCGTTTCACCCCATAAGTTGCAGGACATGAACATTACTAAAAAAAAAAAAAAGAACTGTGACTTATAGGCCGGAAAATGTGGTAGTTCCTTTCTTCTCATCTTGTGCAGAATACTGTAACAGGTTGACATGACTGTTTAGCAGCTGGAATAAAAAGCCTTGAACCACATTCAGAAATGTGTAATGAGCCAGAACTGCATCCCTAGTGAGAGAACACAAGTTCAAAACAAACACGAACAACAAAACAGTCTGTAGGTTAGACGTCTGGAAGAAACGAGCCATCAGGAGAACAGCGTGGGACACAGACCACCTGTTGGAGTCGCAATCTGCTGCAGGAGCATCAGGATGAACACAAACGGAGTTGGAGTGACACAGACGAGATCCCAGCTGGTTGGAGTTTAACTGTCTGCACCAAGGCCAAATCAAACATTTATCTTTCATTAGGCTTTCATTAGAAAGTTGTCCACTGAGTCCTTCAGGCTGAGCTGGCAGGCTTTCCCTTTGCTCGCTTTCTTTTCTTTGAAGTGTAGTCTCTATATCTAAGCATCTATCTGAGCATGCATCAGGGTGTAGTCTCTATGTTTCTGTGTTCAACACAGGAAACTCAAGCATTAATGAACGGGCACATAAAGAACATATTGTGGCTGATCAAGCTGTTTAATATGCAAGAGGGCGAATGAACATTTATAATTTAACTAAACAACAAAACCAAAAACTGACCAGAGCAGTGCTAAGAACAAATATGCAATGTCAAAATAACCTGTATAAAAATAATAATAAAATAAAATAAAATAGGCAAACTAAAATACCCAAACTTTCTATAAAAGAGCTCAACCTCAGAAAAATACAAATAAATAAATAAAATCTGAAACCATTTTGAAGGGTGTCAGTACATCTGCCTTAATTTCCAACAGATATTATAAAGCTTAGTACTGACTAAGCTTTTTCTCCTCCTTTCATTGATCAAAAGTGATGCTGATAGATAGGATCCGGTGTGAAGGTGTGGCCATCTTGGATTTTTGAGCCAAAAGGGATCAAAGGGACAATTTTTCAGTCAAACTTCTCAATCGTTATTTACTGTAGGGGCCAAAACTAACCTTGGTCAAAGCCAAGTTCAGTCGATACGTCTACTCAAGTCAGATGTCTGACATCTTTTCTTTGTTGCAGGTTCATCAACAGGAGTTTAATTGGTTCTGTTTGATGTTCTCTGTTGGTCAAAGTCAAAATCAAAGATTACTGAAGAATCCATGTTCTTTTCTGGCTTCAGCATTAGTCAGCTGTCATGAGAAAGCTGCACGAAGTGAGGTATGCTCAGTTTTAAGCAAAATGAGAAGCAATAAAAATATTTTACAAATAAAATATCATCTTGCGGGGCCAGATAAGATGCTAGTCTTGTTTTTGTCATGCAATTTACTGCATCGTGCCTACAGTGGGCACTTGTGTTGTTTCAACTTCCATGTTACAGTCCAATCTCGTTAATATTGACCTGTCACGTCAAAATGAGGATTAAGACACAAATTAAAGTAACGAGATAGAACCAGCTGTTGTACATTGCTTGACGATGTGATTATTAGATTTAGTCAAAACATCATGAATGAATACTTTATCCTTTAAATTCAATGTCTGAAATATAATCCTAAAGAATGTTATAAATCACTTTTCTGGGAAAACAACAACAACTAAGAATGATTTTGAGCAGAAAAGCTATAAGACTCTTGACTTTCCTTGCATTCTAGCAAAGCTTTTTTTAAATACCAGCAGGGAAATCCTGATATCAGATTACAATGTGAGGTTTCCTCTTTCAAACTCAGTCAAGTAATCCTCAGTAAAATACACAAAAAATTGGATTTTCCACAGTTATAACAGATTAGTAAGATGGATCAAGCCACATCTCTGGAGCCACTTGTGATATCAGGATAAAATGGAAAACTAAATGTCACTTAAAAAGCCTGGAATCTAAAACTGTGTTTGTTTGACCAAATATGACTTAATCCCTGATTTGATGTAAAGAGTTATACACAGCATATGTGTATGCTGTAGGAGTTCTGCCTTCTTCCTCCCTCCACTTAGGACCAGTGACTCTAGTCGGACCACTTTTTTCAGTAACTAGTAATCTAACGCGTTGCTTTTCAAAATCCAGTAATCAGATTAAAGTTACTTATCAAAATTACTGTGCGTTTTTTTTGTTGTTGTCATTTTCTGTAGTACTGTAATTTAATTTTATTTCCTCAATGCGTCTCGGGGAGTGATAAAAAATAAAAAGACTCAAGGAGGGACGGTCACCTCCTGTGGCTGTGAAACCTGACACCAGGCTGATAGAAATGTAAACACTGAGGTGCTCACGGAGCAGAGAGGAGACTCAGCTTAAAAAACACGGTAAAAACAATTATTTGTTTGCTGAAAAATAGCAAAGATGTGTATGAGCTTAACCTTTCCTTAATAAATTCACGAAATGGTCAAATCAGCTGGATTAAAAAAAGTACAGTAGTTTGCTATGTGCACGCGCGCGGGTGGGACGGCTTCATTTCTTTAAAATTTAGCAAAATTAACGCTTAAAAAAAATTCTTAGCTGACATTATAGCACAATCTGCTGGATTTAAATTGTTTCGCTTTGACGTCTTCCAAACAGTCGCGAAAATAAATGATAAATAAATTGAATATTAGCTCAAACATCTCCTAAAGCTAAACAGTTGTAAATATCCATCCAGTGATTACTTTCTGTAAGTTTCATCAAAATATGTTGTGTGGTTCTTGAGATATTTTGCTAACAAACACTAGTTCAGACCTACCTCCAGAGTTCAGGAGGCCGGGCTGCGACAGAGTGAGTCCGAGCAGAGGAGGCTTTTTACGGACACATGAGCTGAGAACGGTCGGTGGACCCTAGCGGCCGAAAGTGGTACTGCTGCCCCTAGCGACCGAAAGTGGTACTAAAGTAACTTAGTAATCTAACTTAGTTACTTTCCAAATAAAGTAATCAGTAACTTAACTAAGTTACTTTTCCCAAGGATTAATCAGTAACTTAACTAAGTTACTTTTTCAATGTAACTATGCCATCACTGCTTAGGACACTGCAGCTCATCAACTCTACATGCAGGAGGAGTATAAAGAAGCCACAGAGACCATTCAGCAGACGCTGGGACATTCAACGGTAGAGTTGTTCTAGCCAGTCTTTCTGTGAGAGGCCTGAGATTATTAATGCTTCGTGTTTTTTGTGTATCTTCTCAGAGTTCACCTGTCGTCCTGCTGCTCTGCCCTGAAAACCTCTGTGAGAGTTTTGCCCTCTTGCGCTCCTCCAGCTGCTCTGTGCCACCGCCTGTCTATTTGGATCTGCTCTTCCCTCTACATTCTGGATATTGTTGAGTACTCGATTCCTGCTCCAACCTCAACTAACTCCTGAAAGAATACCAATTGCCAAGATTCTATCAACCACCTCCAAACAAGACACTAACTGTTCCCTATGTCCTGCAGGAGAATCCACATAATCACCTGTTGTCACGTTGATATCACTCTGTGTAAATAAACACTGTAAATTGATTCTGAGTCCGGTCTCTCATCTGGTCTCTGTCTCTGGTCTCTGTCTGGTCCCAGTCCCTGGTCTCTGTTCATATTGTATGTTATCATTTATGGGACTGTTTTGTATTGTGTTTTTTTTAGTAAAAAAAAAAAAATAGAACAAATTTAATAAACATGAACACAAACATTTAATAAACATCTCAGTCCTTTCAGTCTGGGTACACCCGTTAATATTACAAATGCTTAAAAGCTATTTCTGTTTATTTAATACTAAACTCTATACACTTGTATGCACTTGTCCTTAACTTTAAAGTTGTCTTCATGTGCTGATCAATACAAGATTCAGTGACTCTTTTGTGAGTTTCTTTTTTTATGATTCAAAATTTTTATTGATTTTTCATAACGAAAATTATACAACAATTCCAGTCTTATACGTATACTGTAACAAACATTAATAAATAGTAATTTTTCTGGAATCTCATAGCATGTGTCAATACAATAATGAAATTATTTAATAGAGAAAATAATAGAAAAGACAAATAAATAAAATAAAAAAAATAAAAATCACAATAACACACTCTACCAATAACCATAAAGTTACATATATACATTAAATCAAATAGCCCTAACCCCAGAAACCTTTAAGTAATAATATATTTACAGTGTAATTTTATCTGCAAACTAAAGATAAGCTGGAGATGTCATTTAACCCACATACAACAGATAATGGGACCACTTTTTGTTGTATTCCTCAACTCTATTCACCAATCTATAAGATAATCTTTCTAATGCAGCAAGTTTGCCCAGGGATCTATACCAATGAATTAACGAAGGTATAGATGAACTTTTCCACTCTCCCACCAGCAACTTCCTCCCCAGCATAATAGCTGTCTGTACCCATTGCGAAATGGAGGAGGGCAAGTGGACCAGTGATGATGAATCCCCAAGAATATATAGCTTCCTACAAAAGGGTAAATTCTGGCCAACTATCCTCTCCAAAACTTCATGAATTAATGACCAGTACTCTTGAATATTTGGACACTCCCAAAGCACATGCACTAATGTGCCCTTATCCCTCTGACATTTCCAGCATGCTGGGGTATTCGACAAGCCAGCCCTGTACAATCTATATGGTGTCCAGTATATTTTATGTAAAATCTTAAATTGCACCAGTCTTGTTCTTAGTTCCCTTGACATTTTTTTGCCATTCCTAATAATCAAATTCCATTCCTCATCAGTAAAATTGAGGTTCAGATCTGTTTCCCAGCATTTCTTAAGATACATGATATTACAGTCCAAGGTTGTCAACAACATTTTATAATAAGCAGATACTTCATGCCCTTGACCAAACACCTTTTTAATCTCGTCCAGTGTGGTACATGGTGCAGGAGTATAAGTGGGTGAACCAAAATTTTTGGAACCAAAACATTTAATAAACATCTCAGTCCTTTCAGTCTGGGTACACCCGTTAATATTACAAATGCTTAAAAGCTATTTCTGTTTATTTAATACTAAACTCTATACACTTGTATGCACTTGTCCTTAACTTTAAAGTTGTCTTCATGTGCTGATCAATACAAGATTCAGTGACTCTTTTGTGAGTTTCAATGGAGATTCCTACTTTTTGGGGAGGAAAGGAAACAGGAGGATGAGCACATACCATGTGTACTTGTGGATTTTAAAATTATGCTAACAATGAAAAAACCCACACCAAAGTAAAAAGCACTTAAATTACCATACAAAAGGTGCTGCATTGATTGTGTTTTAACTGCTAACCTAACCCTCCCAATGAATCAATAGTCAATGCAAATTAAAAGTACCGGTACACAAAGCTTGAAATTGGGGTCAACCCATTGACAGTGAGAGTGAACTTTGTGGGGAATCATTACGTTTGGACAGAATAGTTGAGGATGTTGAAGAGTTGCAGTGAAACAGGAGCAGACAGGATGAAAAGACGGAGCAACAAAGGGAGTCGGAGCTCTGAGATGTTGGAAGGTGGCGTGAGGAGCTGACCCCGTTCCCAACTTCTTTCTGCGTGGCCTCATCGATGTGACGTGCATTAGTTTTGCAGCTCTTGTCTCCAGGCCTTCCATCCCTTTCTTTAACTGTTGTCTCCGCTCTGCCAGTCACAATCGCTGCCTTCTCCTAACATGCAGGGTCCTCACTGCCATCTCCTCTGAACCAACTATCATGAGGGGGAATTAAAAGAAAAGAAGAAAACCAGTGGTAACTTTCCAACAGTCCCTCACTCCCTGCATGGTTTTAAACACGGTTTCTTCACTCCAGGATTGTCACTGCAGGCTGTTGGTTTATTCAAGGTCAGCAGGAATATTTGTAACTGTATTGCTTGGAAACAAAAGTATCGATGAGTTACTCCAAGAGTGAACCATTAAGTATCAAATCCCATTTTGCTGAAAACATCAAGAAAAAACATAAGTTTGTCAGGTTTGCATCAAAGAGTCATCAATAGCATTTTCAGACATGTCATGATGCTCTTATTTATTATGCAGTTATAGGAAACTGTTTCTTTTATTTTATTGGTTCATTCTATTGGTATTAAAAACT
The DNA here is from genome assembly GCA_038048925.1 of Garcialebias charrua. NCBI lineage: Eukaryota > Metazoa > Chordata > Actinopteri > Cyprinodontiformes > Rivulidae > Garcialebias > Garcialebias charrua. The sequence continues at coordinate 630 of JBBPBX010061388.1, read as the reverse complement.
AAATTAAACTAAATGTTCACTTTCCACACGTCATTAAACAGAGCATATGACACTCCTCAAAAATGACAGAAAACAATCTCAGCACAGTAATCGCTTGCTCTTTCGCTGTTTTTCAACAATTGTTAACTTTAATATTAATCACGTGATTGGGACTGTATGGGATGAATAATTAACACACAAAAAAATACTTCGGACAGGAACCACCATTTTGTAGTTTTCTTTTAATAACCCTACAATATAATGCCAGTCAAAGAACTACACTACCCAGATGCCAACAGTGCTTCTGGACACGGCTTTCTGCTGAAACGGAGGTAAAGTTTAGCAATGCAAATCTATTCTGTCTATTAGGCTCACAGAACTGGCAGGAAAGTCACTAATAATCCTGAAGCTCAATTATCCACATGCACATCAACCAGGACGGGGCCGTGGGCTTTGTTGCTGCCGGGTAGGTCTGCAGAACCAGAACCAAGCCTGACCAGAACTGAGCTCCTGGTCTGCAGAGCTGGTGAGTATATGTATGCTGTTAAAATTATGTAGATTTAAGAGTTTAGAACATTGCAAGAGTGTGGGAAAGGTTTATAAAGCCTTTAATATATATATATATACAGTATATATATACAGTATACAGTA